>JASFAX010003518.1:0-42251 GCA_030737875.1 Allium sativum
AGCACCCCACTCCGATATACTTCGTCTTATGAACCCCTTCTCAAGCAACTCCTTCACTTGCTTATTGAGTTCCCTCCTTTCACGAGGAGCCATGTGGCGTACTGGCAAACATACTGGTTTTGCATTATCCACAAGATATATTCGAAAATCTATCTCCCGCTTCGGAGGCAAGCCCTTCACTTCCTCGAACACATCCGAGTATTTTCGGACCACTCTAACAGAACTTAGATTTTCCTCAAACGCGTCAAGCGATTCTAAATAACTTAGCATAACAGAATTTATGGGATTACAAAAGATTTCGAGAGTCTTACCAAGGCGAGTCATGAACCTAACTACTCCCCTTTCACAATCAAGAACGACCCCATTTCTGGATAACCAATCCATCCCTAAAATTAGCCCATAGCCCGTGAAGCCCAAAACATAAGCATCACATCTAAACTCAATGCTAAGTATAGAAATTTTCAAATCCAAACACATCATGGACAAATAAGCTGAGCCCCCAATTGGATTCGAAACAACTAAGGGATCCTCTACTAAACTGGTGTTTAAGTGCAGTGATTCAACTAATGATGTAGAGATAAACGAATGCGATGCACCCGAATCGAATAAAGTACGGACAGGATGATCAAACAGAAAAACTAAGCTTTCAACAGAAATGGTTCTACCTCGTTCTTGCAGCGGTGGGACAGTGAGAGCCTTAACTTGTCCCCTTACCTGACCCGGTGCCATAAGAGCCTACACCTGTCCTCCCGAGGTAGACCCTGCCCCTTCTTTGGGTAGTCCTTCACTAGATGTCCCGCTTCACCACAGTGGAAACAGCCAGTCTTCTTTTTCTTTCGGCAATCCTTGCTGAGATGGCCTGGTGTCCCACAGTTAAAGCATTTCTTCTTTCCCTTGCCATTATTGTCTTTACCACCCTTCTTGTTTTGCTGTTGTGGTTTCTTCTGATCCCCTTTCTTCTCGGGTGCCTTATCAGCTTTAGTGCATTTCTCCTCGTGCATGAGTGTCATGTCTACTAGCTTCTCAAAGGTGGCCCCCATAGGGATGTGGGTCATAGCCAACCCTTGCAACGGTTCATTCAATACATTAACGAACCTCAGAGCCTTCTTCTCCGGCGTGTTCACTAAGTCCAAGCCAAACCTTGCTAACTGATTAAATTTGTTGTCATATTCTTTCACTGATGAGCTTCCTTGCTTCAATGTCAAGAACCTTTCCATATATAGATTCTCTTCTGCCCTTGAGAGAAACTTCGCCTCGAACCTACGTCTGAAATCCGCCCAAGAATCAACAGGATGCTCCCCATTAGTGACCTCCCACCAAAACGAGGCCTCTCCCTTCATTAACCAAGCTGCTAATGTGACTTTCCTCCCTTCTTCTACTTCAAAGATTTCTAGCAATTCTTCCACCTCCTTAAGCCAATCTCTAGCTTCCACAAACGTTTCTGACCCTTGAAAAGGTTTTCCACCCATAGCCTTAAATTCCTTGCACGTCTTTGTAAAAGTATCTATGTGAGGAGGAGGAGCGGGTGCAACTGGTGGTGGAGGAACATTGGCTGGACCTGCAGCGGCCCTAGCCTCTAATAACCTCCTATACCATCCTGGTATCGTTACACCATCCGGAAGGTTAAGATCTTCAGCCATGCTGAAACGAAAACGGAAAGATTCAAAATGGAGAATTCGAAAGATAAAGACATGGCTATTGGGGATTATGTTTTTCTTAAAATCTTTCCTCTTTAAATTGCTCATCAAAACATGTTTTTGAAAACACTTCTTCCAAAAATACTTTAGAAAAATAGTTTTTCTAAAAAAATTATCTGTTCTGGTAACCTTAAGCTATGATACCACGTGTAACACCCCACGTCCATTAATGTCACTCACAAAAGGAATGCATTAACTTCCATGGAGGTTATAAGTGAATATAGAACAGAAAAATTACAACAAGACAGATAATAAGTAGTACTTAGAAATCTTAAACTTCATTTTATTGCAGCGGAAATTAAACATGTTTGTTACATCATAAAACCATAAATCAGAGTCAAGTACAATATCCATCTTGATAAAACAAAATACATAATCCCAGTACATAAATAGCCATTAAAGAAGATAACAAGTTGGACTTTACTTCAACGGTCCAAGCTTTCCAAAAGAGAGATAAAGCAATCTAATCAAACTCCACTAGAGCTGGGCCCAACCTAAGGACCTGGAGGGGGAAAAGGATAGAAATGGAGGGGGTCAGACACAACGTCTGGCGAGTATGATAATTCTAACAATACTATTACCAAAATAACTAGACTAAGGCATAAGCTGGAAAACAAGGAAATGTCTATGAACTATTGGGTATGGAAAAACAGATAAAGATAACGTTAAAGGAACACCTAACTAATAACGAATAATTATTACACCGTACCACACCAGTCACCCTCAAAGTTGATCCCACTTGCTTCACTTAGAAATTTTATAAATAGCCTTGCGTACCCCTAACTGACTACATAGGTGCCGTCTGCCCCTATCTCCACTAGGTGTACCCCACTACCCACTTTCGATTGGCTCCCTACTCGTAGATACCCGTGCTGGCCCCACAGTGGGGTGTATCCCTCCCCTAAAGTGGCAACCCGATACAACTTGAGAATGCATGGCTTATATCTACACGATGCAACAACGTCTTACCTACCAGCCCGAGTCCACACACGCATATGAAACCCGTTGGACTTGCGTTGCCACCGCTACCCCGTTTTGGCCTCTTATAGTCAAGCCCAGCATGCGTGTCCCGTCCTCGACTTGGGTCGAGCCCACAAAGATACATTTGGGATACTGGTTGAAATGGGCTCCCACAAGCTACCCACCTAAGCTTGTTCACTAGTACATCCCACTTAACCCTCTTAGTCATGTTCATTTACATGTGTGTTTGGTTAAGTCTTACTAATCGTATTTCACATGCCACTAAGGGCAACCACTAGATTCCTAATGCCACCCAAGGCACCTACTTAACCCCCATGTCCCACCTTACATGTTTATCTGGTTAAGTATTTCTTAATTCATTCAGGCCATAACCTTATAAAGACCTCTCACATTAGACTGGCATTTATGGCAGTTGGATTTGCTGGGCGGGTCCGGGCAGTCTTACACCATAAAAGAGTCTAACCTCGTGTCTTTACAACTGTTATGCTTTAGTTTGGGCTTAGGACCTCTCAGATTGGGCTGACATTTGTGACCACTGGATTTGCCGGGCGGGTCCGGGCAGGTTTACATCACAAACGAGTCCAACCTCGTGTCCTAAGCATTGATTAACACTATAATCTTTTACCCCAGTTTTAATAATTCCCTATTCAAATTATTAATTAAGTCCGATTTTATTGATGTCCATAATTGACTCAATTATGGCCATCCATTCATGGCATGCAAAATCATAACAATTGCACCCCAAATTCTTAATATTAACTCCCTAATATATCCCCTACCCCACGTTATACGTTCGCTTTTTCGACGCAAAATATACGTTAGACTCGAATAGTCTAACTCATAGCACAAAGATAAATTATCACAACATATAGACAAATAAAATAATCTAATCATAATAAGGGTGAAACTTGCATAAAACTACACATGTTAAGGATCTAAAGGTGTCAACTTGTTTGGTAAAATGTCACAACTTAAATGATATGATCATAACCCAAATTCATGTATAAACTTGCATATGGGGTTTTATGCAACATAGTGATGGTGTGAACTAGCATCTAATACATAGAATTCACATATGTCATAGCATAATTCTAGATGTCATAATTCTAGATCTAAATAGATGTCATGGCATATGTTCATAATCTTTACTAATCAATCTAAACTTGCATATGTGATTTGTCATATAGATCAACATAGCCCAAACATTATGATTTGCTTAACATGAACTAATTAGCATAGATAATAACATCATGACTTTATAACATGTATGATTTATCACAATTTAGCATAGAAAATTACAAACTATACAATATCATCATAGCATGATTTACAACATATAGGATATCATCATCACATAACGTAGGATTTACAACATACATGATAGCATAAGGTTTACAACAACCTATATGACAATTCACATCATTCACTCATAATCCATTTATAACTTAATCTAATTAGTTCAATAATAATCTTGTTAAGATCATCATACTCACAATTAGAAGAGAAAGAGAGTCTTGATTTGCTTTAGACTTGAGTAGAATTAGGGTTTTGATTAGCTTTTCTTCCTTCTTAGTTGGCGGCGGCCACACTGAGTTCCATGGCGGCGGTATGACGGTGGCTATTCTATTTTTCATGTGAATTAGAGTGAGAGACTACCTAGGTATTTATAGAGTTTAGGGTTTATTCAGACCGTCAGATCAACTCAGAACTAAACTAAACCGTTTAATTTGCCAACTCAGCCCTAAAGACACATCAGCCAAACCCTAGCCGCCTGGACAGGTCGACACCCAGGTCGACTGCCCAGTCGACCTGGGGGGGTGTCAACTGCCCAGTTGACTCCCCAGTCGACCTGGAGTGCTGGGCGGGAATTTTCCCACATAGCCTGTTTGACTTCGAATTTTGAATTATAAATTTTTGAAATCTGTTTTGAATTTTTTGAAACTGCCGATGGCCATAACTTCTTCATACAAAGTCCAATTTACGCAAACTCGGACTCTGTTTCAACCAGAATTCCGAGACGAACACAATGGAGCAACCCGTTTCCCATAATTCTCACGTCTGAGATTAGTTATTCTTTAATTTGTGAATATTAATATTAACAGAATTACGAGGTGTTACAAGAAGCCTTGATCATTTGCAACTTAGGCAATTCACTCTATGCGTTTGATATCCATCAGTATATAACCCCTGAGCTCGTACGTCTCAGAGAAGGGCGTTAAGCAAGAGAATAATTTCTCCGCCGCTAAACAGATGTATATTTAATAGAAATCAATCACACAAAATAAAATCCAGTGTCAGACACACAGTCCATTTACAAGTTCGTTCTGGGTCTGAACGAAACCGGAGGCACCTAGTACCCCGCATATCCATCGATCTCCAAGTACCTCTGGACGATCACTAACCGATTCCCTCCTCTTAGGTGTACGACCCAATCAAGATCATCAATAATCATCAAAACGACGTGAAGACCTCCGGTCTTCAACCACCGTCTTCATCTTCGACTTATCGTCTTATCAATTATTTAGAATGGGATAAACCCGGTCTTTCCGAATAACTCGCGTATATAATAAAAAAGTGTTACACAAACACAACATATGCCTCATTCCAATTCATCAGTCACTAACCGTAAATTAGTAAGAGAATAATTCCCCAAATATTAACCCCGAAGGCCGAAACCAACATCAGATCAATACCCAGGAAACAATTCTTCTTAGCCAACCTACAGTTAGTTTCTAAATTTCACATTCTTAGGGATAGGTTACCATTAATTTTATCAAAGATAAATTCTTTTAAATTTATTCTTTAATCTTCCTTTGAATATCACTTCAAACTAGTCGGGATTAGTGAACCACACCAAAGTAATTATTTATTTTATTTCCCAATCCCAACCTATTCATCCCATGAAGTAAAACTGGTCATACTTCATCTCTAACACCGCGGTGTTATTGGTAAATTCAATTACCATTTCACGTTCAAATCTAATTAAATATTTAACTATCGCCTGGAGCAAAACTGGTGATACTCCATTCTCGATCTTTTTAATCTAATTAAAGATTCATTAAAACTCCACTTAGTTTTAATCTTTAACTGGGTTAAAGAATCAATGTCATTTAAAACACGGTTCACGATAAACCCAAATCACTTCACATTTCAATTAGTCCCTAACCGTAAATTAGCAAGTGAGCAATTCCCTAAGTATTAACCCCGAAGGTCGAAACCAACATCAGATCAATACCCCAGAAACCATTCAACTTAACTAATCTCCGGTTAGTTTCTGATTTTCTTAACTCCTTTGGGTCTAAGAACAGTATTATTGAAGATACCATTCACAACAACCCAAAATCACATTCCATTAATTATCAGGTTAAAGAACAAGTGTTATTTAAAACACTGTTCACGATAAATCCAAAAATCAATACCAATTCAATTCCAATTAAATATATTTTAATTGGTACACTTCATTATATCTAAATAAAAAGATTTAATCTTTTTATCAACTGGGCTTAAGAACAGTGTTAATGAAGACACCATTCACGACAAATCCAAATCACATTTGATATTAAATAAAAGGCTCTGAATAGAAAATATATCGGCTTATATTCAATATCAAATTCTACGACCAACAAATATTATATTGGAAATAACGATATAAATATATCTTTCAAACTTCCATAACAATATCTGTATAATCACGAAATCCAACATCGGAATATTCCAAGGACAATTTTGATTCAAATCCATTCCAATTCATATATTGGAAATTCTGGTTATTTTCAAAACCATTTCAAATCCAATTTATTTATTTAAAAATAAATAAATTATTATTCTAGTTCAAAACTAGTTCATTTCGATAAAAATCTACTTTTATCTTTTCAAATATGGAGTTTTTCGTCCTAATTCTTCACAAATCATTTCTTATGATTTTACACAAATTATTACTATTTTTAATAATTTTATCAAGGCCCGTACAGTCGATTTCCATCAATGGCCATCGAATTGCACTTACAGCGACCTTTTCCAAATTTGATTTGGACATAATTCCAAATCCATCCGTTAGATTTCAAATCACTTATATTCTTAGAAAGCTCTTTTCGATACGAACCCAACGGTTCTGGTTTTAGGAGAATCCGACAGTCGGATCTCCCGTAATATCCATTTGAAGTTAATGGTCGAAATTCGCGAACTGCCGCGGCGCAGCGCGTTCTATTCAGTCCATTATATATATAATATACATTATATATATTTCGTATTTCCTTTCAAAATGTATTTTATAAATCGTCTAAATTCGTTTTCAAAACGATTTCAACTTCCTTTTCAAATTCAAATCAAAATCGAATTTTTCAATATAAATTCATTTTAATTTCATTTCAAATCGATTTCAATTCAATTTCAATTTAATTCGAATTTTAATTCATTTCAATTTAATTCGAATTTCAATTCATTTCAATTTAATTCGAATTTCAATTCATTTCAATTTAATTCGAATTTCAATTCATTTCAATTTAATTCGAATTTCGAAATCACTTTCAGTATTCATTGAAAAATGAATAAAATCGATATAAATATCATTTACGTCAAAATGGCGTCAATCTAATCAACACGGCTTTTATTCAACACATGAATGTTTATTCTATTCAACACATGAATTTTTCTTTACTATTCAACTAATGAATTTTCTTTACTATTCAACAAATGAATTTTCTTTACTATTCAATAAATGAATTTTCTTTACAATTCAACAAATGAATTTTCTTTACAATTCAACAAGTGAATTTTCTTTACAATTCAACAATGAATTTTCTTTCTATTTCCCAAATTGGAATGAGGCCCAATCAATTACCATATAACGTTAATTAAATGGATTCTCTACAACACATGTATATAATAGCAACGATAAATCATCAACCATCATCCAAGGTGCATTCTACACTGTATAAGCATCAAATATAAATATTTAATGCTTATAACAGCTTGTCAATCAATCGATCGACATACAGCTAATTATTGGGATTAGTGTATGTCCAATTTCATCCCAACACCCGTATCGGGTTTCAAACAATCATACATAGATTTTATTTGTGCGGATGGGCGATGTGTAAAATTTATCATCCCAATCAATATCAGTCAAATCAGTGTATATAAACAAATCGTCCGTCTTGTTTATAAATATTTATTTTATATACACGTTAAAAATCATATTTTTAACTATAAAATATTTTCCACTATAAAATATTTCATTTCATTTCACATCACATAATCAAATTTCACAACATAGCAATCAAACAAACAAGCCATCCATGGTCTGTGGACGACGGGTGTCGGGTGCTAATAAGCACCGTCTGCATCCTAGTGTATATTTCAAACTAGAAATAAAGATAAAAGTGAGGAGTTCTCACCTTTGGGGTTCCACTCCACCATTCTTTTTTTTGAACGGTTCAGATTTTGTTTTGATTTCAGTTCGTTCCATCGTAACCCTTTTTACGCTATTCATAGTAAAAATCATATTTTTAATATTAGGTTTTATATATAAAAGTCATATTTTTACATCGCTACTTCGTTATAAATTTTTTATTTTTATATCGCTCTTCTTCTAATAAAGATTATATTTTTATAACTCTACCTAAATATAAATCATATTTTTATTCTATATAAAAATTGAATTTTATTCGCTCTCTTTCAATATAAAAATCAAATCTTTTTCTTTTTAAAAATCAAATCTTTAACATTTTAAAAATCAATCTTTAACATTTTAAAAATCAAATCTTTTTAATTAGAAATCAAATATAAAAATCATATCTTTCCATATTCCTTTTCCTTAAAAAAATATCATATTTTTCTATATTCCTTTTCCTTATTAAAAAAAATCATATTTTTCTATATTCCTTTTCCTTATTAAAAAAATCATATTTTTCTATATTCCTTTTCCTTATAAAAACTGATTTTTAAACTTGATTTTTATCTAAATAAAACCGATTTTAAAAACAACGTAAGTTATTATAAATAAAAATCACCTTTTTCCATCGTTTAAACTCAGCACCGTCTAACCCTTTGCACTCAAGAAAATCCACCGCCCTGCTCCTTGTACTGATGATCGGAAGACCATCCAGCACCGCCAGGGATCTTGTGAGCAAGGGAGGACATAGTTGGACGGAGGGTGAGGCTCGAGGTGGCTGAACGGAGGAGGGTTGGTTGTGGGGGAGGTGGCGATCGTGCTGCGGTGGCCGGAGGCTGGAGGCAGGCGGGATCGATGAGGCAGCGGCTGTCATTCTAGGTTTTTTTTCTTTTATTTAAATCGACGGCTGAGAGAACGTGAGGAGAGAAGGAGCTTAAGTAGTGAATATATATTTTAAATTTAATTCTATTTTTAAATTCAAAAAGTTGACTTTTCTATCGAACCCCAAATAGAACCCAACGGCTGTCGCCCCTAGCTAATTACCCCCATTCCGAACACAATGGCATATGTTTCGCAAGCCAATTTGGCCGTTACGATCAGTTTTGCTTTAGATTAAATTATAAATCAATATATATTTAATTTAAACGTACATTTCACCGGGGCCCCATACTGACTCTAAAAATTCCCGAAAAATATTTTCTAACTTCGTATTGACGATAAGGTCCTAACAAAACTAATTTCATCAAATTCTGAGACCGTTTGAAAAATGTCCATTTTCCAGTCGATTAAATTCAACTAAAACTAGTCAAACGCGTTTTACTTCGCCACGCTCACATACTGACTTCAAAAATTATGAATTTTGAAACCTAGCGATAATTTGACATACCATTTCCAACAAAAGTGGTTTCATTGAAAACAGAGGTCGTTTGCAAAATGGCTATTTTTAAAGGCCTTTATATATATTAAAATATATATAAATTCCACAGCAACTTTTTTGAATTTTAAACTGGACATATCTTTCACTCTATAAAGTGAAATCTCAGTTTCGTAGATCCATTAGAAAGATACGATCAAATAGATTCAAATATTTCTTGTTTCGCCGAAATCCGATTTATTTTGAATCCTGTACATTCATTTGAAAATTGAAATCGAATTTTCGAACTACCACGCCATTTCAGGCTCACTATATAATTAAAATAAATTTATTCGTTTAACTTCATCGAAAATATATTTTCCCTCATTATTATTTAATATGATTCATTTTAAATATTCAAAATTCGCTAAAATTGCCAAAATAAAATTTTTAAATTGGCTCGGATTTCCGGGTTATTACAGAATAAGTGAGTTCAATTTGGAAATTTATATTAGAAATCAAAAAGAAAACTAGAATTGAAATTGAAAATTCAATTTGGTATAAGCAAGTTAAATATTTTATTTGAACATGTTATGTTCAAACAAAGAAGTGAAATAGGCAAAATAGCTAATTAAAGAATAAATAAGCAAAACTGAATTCAAACAATTGGATTGAGTTGAATTGAATTGAAAACAGGTGAACATGTGTTAGACATGTATGGGATGAAGTATATGAAGATTTTAATTTAAGTGCCTAAAAAAAGGTACATGCTTAAATTCATATATGAGATTTTATGCGTCGTATCGGCAAGCCGCTTGGCTTTTTCTTTTCCTTTTGGATTGGTGAGGGCCATGGGAGGCTATATGAAATATCCCGATGTTCCCAGTACAAAGGAGGTTATGGTGAATTTTTCCGTAAATTTAAGGAGTTAGAATATTTTTAAGATAATTTGATAGTTAAATCAATGTATCAATATATATAGAATTCGATAAGGAAGCAAAATAAAAAAAATAGAATATTGTAAACAAAAAGGGAAATCTATAAAGTAGAAATAGAAAGTGAACCAAATACAGGTTTTAACAATGAATAATTGGGTTTATAGTGTGTTTATTTGAGGTTAGTGGTTTTGCCGTTTTGAAGTTGAAGATGTTTTCAGTCAAGGTCTGAGAGGTAATTTTACCCCAACTTGATAGATTTCATTTTTAATTGATAAATAGAAGGATCCAGTCTCGAAGAGAAGTGTTTGAAAAAGAGTTAGTTGAATAAAATATTTTGGGTTGTTATAACGATGTTATATACATCATTAGTTTTAACCCAAGTGATGGAATTTTGGAAATATGAAAGTAAATATTTCCTGAGTCTAATTAAAGTAGTCGCAAAGAGATAAGTGATTGAAATTGTTTTAAATTTCAAATAGAATATATTTTCTAAGTGTAGAAAATAAAAGGAGGTGATATAGGGAAATGTTATTTCCAAATAGCATAGGAGTCCGACAAGATCACTGAAAATACTTGGTTAACGAATATTGATAGTGAAACGAGGAAGTGAATTAATTAACCAAATATTAATTAACAAGCCCAGTGATTGATGGATGTTATGGATGAATTTTTTTTCTTCGATAGTTAAATAACCGACTATCGAAGTGTTTGCCAATATCGTTGTCAATATGGAGAGACCGGTTGGATTATTATCCGTGAACCACTATGTATTTGCAGTAGCGTTGCGAATTAGATTATTCAAAGATAATCAAAGATGGAATAAAGTGCAAGGGCTTTTTCTATTAATAGAAATTGTGCCTTCGGTTTCGTTCAATCCCAGAACGAATGTATATGGTCGAATGTCTGACAGAGTATTTCCAATGATCGAATATGTTGGTCTGTATAAATATACATGGTGGCAATGGATTTATTACCTTAGCATAATATCCAGAATATTTGTGCAAATCAATTAGTTGTTTACGGATCTGAAAATGTGGCATTCAAAGTGATTATGCTATCAATGAATAGAAAGTATTCGTAGCCTCAGGCCTCAACAACCGGGAAATGACAAAAATCGGGCAGGAAGCATGGCTATGGTGGTCGCTCCCATTAGGGTGTATTATCACCTATCTAGAGATTCATTTAATTTCCTGTTCTATTCGATGTTGTCCCATTTGGGAAACAGTTGCTGATCCCAACCGTTGGTGATATACATTTGATACACTCAAGCGAAATGAGTGGTCGGTCATGTGTGGGCCGGGTTGCAAGATGTTCTTGTTGAACCCGGTGTATTCCTCTCTAGAGATACACTATCGGAAGGTGGTTCCATACCTTGTCATGTCGGAAATCCAATCTCCAATAAGCGCCATGCGGTTTTTGATTTTATACTATGTATATGGAGCGTGAGATGCAAGCGTTCTGCTATTTGGTTATTTATTTGATTAGACATTATTATAATATCACTGAATTTTCATATCAAAGTGTTTTGGGTTATAGTAAGGTAAAAACCGTCCATGTTTATTTGTGGGTTGGTCTTACTATTATCTTTCCTTTCGAAAGGATTTTGAAAGTTTAACAAATGGTTGGAGTTTACTCACACCAGTCCCATGACTGAACCAGAGTTTTATTTTGTTTGTTTTCCCCTAAACTCTTGGGTGCCCAAATTTGTACGGGCAGTCAAGTAGTCGGGATTTTTCAGATTCACTTGGAAGAGCTGGAAGTAGGAGGCTTCACCAGTTAGCTATAGACTAGCATATATTCCGCTGTGAACCATGTTGTATCTGGAAACATGTGTTTATAATTGTTCCAGGAATAACTGTTTTGCTCTGATGATGGTATGTATATAAAGTTACTGATTTGTATTTCAAAAGTTATGTTATATAATATATTTTATTCGCGCGGTGAGATTTGTCTTCCTTGTTTTCTTCTATTCTAATATTTCTTTCTTTACATTTCTCATCCTCTAACTTCTTTCTTATAATGATTCGTATTTTTGTGCAATTTGGGTTGGACTTGTGGTGTTATTAGTCGACTCAGATAGTACAGATTTGCGGTTCGTTACAGTTGGTATCAGAGCTTAGGTTGAGCGAATACTTAGGCTTTGGTGGGATGTGCTGATTAGAGATAGGGTCAGTAGTATCCTAGAATGAGTTGAGTGTATATATACAAGAGAGCGTATTCATTAATTGATATAAGAGTTGTTTTATATTGTGTTGGTTAGTCTGTTGAGTGGTTTATGAATTCTGATCGAATAGTGGGACGCCACAAAATTGATAGGAATTTCTAAACACTTGAACAGAAGATTGAACACGATATTGTTTTACGATGGGTAAATGAAATAATTTTACCCTAAATCCTATTTTGATAGAAAAGGAACAATTTTCTTAAATTATTCTAGTATATGGACGTGTTGGATGTTAAAAATATAATCAAATAAGATTATAAAATTGAAATGGTTATGTATAACCAGTTATAATTTGTATAAGAATCAAATATACAAATGAGATGAATTAAAATTGAATTCAAACCAGAATTTGAAATTTAAATCCTGGGTGTTGGAAGAAAAAATATATTTTCGAAGTATATTAAAAGAATATAGCTTTGTTTTGAAAAGACCGTTTGAATAAAAATCATATTTGAATGGATTTTGAAATAGATAAAGCACTAAACTCACTTCAGTGGCTGGGAAATAATTCTGATGATGACTGCAGCTTCATCAGTGTTCATTTTCGAGTTATAAGTGACGAATGGCTACCTTAGAAAAGTTTTTGATGGAATTTGTTTTGAAAGAAAACAAGTGGTTTGAAAATTCAAATGTTTTGAATTTGAAATGGAAATAAATAAATATGTATATATTTATGTGATTTCAGAAGGATTTGAAAGAAAAAACCAGGAATTTGAATTTTAAAGTTTAAATTTAACTTAAGCAAGCTAAATGGATCGAAGTAAATAAATTAATGGAATTCAATTTGAATAAGATTGAATATAATTTGAATTGGTGTAAATCATTTAGATTAAATGTGTGAAAACCAAAAGTTTTGATTGGAGCTGATTTGTTGAAATATGAAGAGGTGAGTTTCAACATAGAGGAGTTTTGAAAAGTTAATGAGGTTATAGTATTTTTCCTACCTTAGAAATTTCGAGGACGAAATTATTTTAAGGAGGAAGAATGTAACGACCCAGATTTTTAATCGATTTATTTTAAATTTTTAATATTGTGTTGATAATATAAATCGATTTTATATTGCGCTATCTATTTAATAATCGAAATACGATTTATTTCGTATATATATATATATATATAATAACCGCAATACGAAAATAATTCAATTCGAAGTTATAATTGAACCAAAACAGTTCGGATGATTAATATAAAACCTATTAGAACATAAATCGATAATAATAAATTATTATCGAGGAATTTGTTTGTATCAAATTTAATTTATATCAATTTAAATTAATGTCTTCACCATACGATCAAACGAAACTATGAATCATGTTCCAGTGTGTTCAGAATAGTGGGATTACCCGAAAAATGTTGGTTGTTGTGTTCACAAAGGAGTCTGGGACCATGGGTATTTTAAATTTAAAATTGAACCAGTTAACGCCTACCCTAATAAATGCTGTACCTATTAAAATCTACCTCGTATAAACACTCCCTAGTAAAAACCTACCTTTGTTTCCTTAGCCAGGAAGCGTCTTTCCTATAAATCGCAAGAACCTCCTCTTCATTCTTCTTCATTTGCAAATCGTAGCTTCTTTAAGGAAGCCAATGTTTTTTTTGAAATCAAATGGCCTTGTTGTCCTAATTCAAAGCCACACCTTCCTTTATATAAATCGCGAGCCTCCTCTTCTAAAGCCAAAATCGAATAAAGCTTCAGACTTAAAAACTAGCGGATGGTGGTTCCTTTTTAAACCATGGACTTATCTCCTCATAATCAAAATAGAACAGCCGCTCCTTATAATCAAAATACGAAGCCGACATCAAAGGACTCGCGATTTGTTTTCTGGAGGGCTTGACGCGTTTCAATTCAAAGCCAGGGTTATCGCGTTCGAGATTGGGGATTTTCGATTTTAGGAATAGCTGAACAACGTTAACCGTTGTCGAAGTTGAGGTGTTCGACTATGGCGAAGGCGCAAATGAGAGGGAAGGCAGCGAAATTGGAAAACTAGGAGTCGTGATTGGTTTTAGTGGTTGGATTCCGTTTCAGAAACTGTCGCACCTGTACAGTGCGTGAGGCATGGAGTCGTGAAATTCTCTGAGGAAGGAGACGGGATCAGATCTTTATAGGAAGAAACGGATAAAGTCGCTGCAAAATTAAGGGGATTCGAACATTTAAAACTATGGCAACCCATATGCCTTTCGATAATGGTTTTTCCGGTGATCGAGTTAAATACCATAGTTAAGGGGTGACGGGGTAATTAGGCTTGGGAGTTGCGATGACTAGAGGTACAAATTTAATGTATGCAAGGTGCATGTTTGGTTACCCCATAGGGTAACTATTTGATAGTCACTAAAGAAAAATGGTTCTTGTAGAATCAAAATATGTATCAATTGTTATTAAATTTGGCTTTGAAATTTTAATTGAAGAATTCATACTAGTGTTTTAACGACCCGGGGAATTTGCGACCTAGGTAAGCAATATAAACTCAATGTCGACTATCCAAGCATCGAAAATTGTTAACTGTTGTCGAAGTTGTGGTGTTCGACTATGGCGAAGGCGCAAATGAGAGGGAAGGCAACAAATTTGGAAAACTGGGAGTCGCGATTGGTTTTAGTGGTTGGATTCCGTTTTAGAAACTGTCGCACCTGTACAGTGCGTGAGCCATGGAGTCATGAACTTCTCTGAGGAAGGAGACGAGATCAGATCTTTGTAGGAAGAAACGGATAAAGTCGCTGCAAAATTCAGGGGATTCGAACATTTAAAACTATGGCAACCCATATGCCTTGCGATAATGGTTTTTCCGGTGATCGAGTTAAATACAATAGTTAAGGGGTGATGGGGTAATTAGGCTTGGGAGTTGCGATGACTAGAAGTGGAATGTCAATGCTGGATTGAGAATTCAGGGCTGAGTTGAGAAATCATTCCAGTTTGGGAGACTGTGATGAAATCAGGAAGGATTAGGCGTAGAATTTATCAGTTAAGGATTTAATTGGAATTTAATTTACACATAAATAATTAATTTAAATTAAGCAATTCGGTAACTGAAATATTTTGTTTTATATTGAAAAAATCAGACATATGGAGAAATCACCGTGAAATTTATAAAATATGCTTCAGTGGATATTCAGCGCAGTCAAAATCACGGTGAGTAAATCTCACTCACCTTTTATTTAAAATTATTTTTATCCGTTAAAAATAATTGTTGTTGCTTGTTTGGATTTTTCTGGTTGCTTTAAATATATTAGTTATTTAGGGTTGACTATTATATATATATTGGGTTGATGATTGGTTGGATTTCTGCAGTCTCATTAGCGGATGCCCGCAGTTTCATAGCGGATGATTTCCCTATGCGCCCCACAAATATATTAGTGGATGACCTTCATACCGCGATATCCTGCCTCGAAGCAGGATGGGTATTACTATGTCGACTAACGTTTGTGGATGTAGGAAAAACAGGTTGGAGGGATCCAACTGGATTCCTCAAAAATATATTATCTATTTTGTTTATTTGTTTGCATATATACCATCATATATGATGTGTTAGAAAACATGAAATAAATAATTGGTTGTTGGTGTTTAAATATCACTGGGCCCAAATGTTGATATTTAAAAATATCATGAAAAGGAATTTTACAGATTTAAAAAGGAAATTCTATTTTTTTTCTAAAATAGAATTTGAAATTTGAATAAGAGAAATTAAAATAAAATTTGAATAAGAGAAATTGAGATAGAATTTGAATATAAGGGAAATTGAAATAGAATTTGAATATAAAGAAATTGAAATAGAATTTGAATAAAGAAAATTAAAAGAGAATTAAATATGGACTTTTAATGTAGAATTCAAAGAGAATTAGATATAGACTTCAAATGGAATTTAAACTATGGAATTTGAATATAGACTTCAAATGGAATTTGAATATAGACTTCAAATGAAATTTAAACTATGGAATTTGAATATAGAATTCAAATGGAATTTAAATAATGGGATTTGAATATAGAATTCAAAGAGAATTAAATGGGGTTGAATATAGAATCCAAATAAATTGAAATGGGATTTGAATATAGAATTCAAAAAGAATTGAAAGGAGAATTTGAAGTAGAAAATTGGAAATCATTTCGAAATGGGAACGACGAAATATATTTCAGAATGTGGATTTTTAAACAGAATAGAAATATATCCAAAGGATTTATAATTTATAAAAGGAATTGAAATTAAATATAGAATATCGAAATATAAATGAATTTATTACTAAATAAGGAAAAATCGCTAATTTTAGAAGATTGGAAATAGTATGTTGAATTGGGAAAATTTGATTTGATATATATTAAAAATATATCAGAATGGAGTTGAATTTATTTAAAACGAAGTTTAAAAGTTTTAAACGTTTACATATTTATAAATATAATTAAAACGAACTCCCCGCAGCGCTGCAGTTCGTAAATTGTCATTTCGAACTTCAATGGAGTATATAGAACTCAATTTAAGTCGGAATTCTTTGAAACAAGAACCGTCGGGACTGATTGAATAATAGTTTTCTAATGGAAGAGGAAAATCCGGATTTGGTCGTATAGATTTTGAGTTACGTCGAAATCAAATTTTCAGAAAACAGCGCCAAAACCATTTTAAAACCATAACGGTTTATTTAAATAAATAAAAGGATTTTTATAAATAAAAATCCAAATTTCCATTAAAAAAATTCATACTGGAGATATAAAATAAATATGAACTCCAGTGAAGTTAGTGAAATGATTTTTGAAAACCGAAATCAGATTTTTGATTATTGAATAGAATAAACTAATTCGAGTAGTAATTAGTTAATGAGATTTTGAATTAATATTGGGCTTTGAATAAGTGAATTCAATTTGGAAATTTATATTCGAAATCGAAAAGAAAACTAGAATTGAAATTGAAAATTCAATTTGGTTTTGAGCAAATTAAATATTTTATTTGAACATGTTATGTTCAAACAAAGAAGTGAAATAGGAAAAATAACTAATTAAAGAATAAATGAGCAAACTGAATTCAAACGATTGGATTGAGTTGAATTGAATTGAAAACAGGTGAACATGTGTTAGACAGGTATGAGATGAAGTATATGAAGATTTAATTTAAGTGCCCGACAAAAAGTTACATGTTTAAATTCATATATGAGATTTTATGCACTGTATCGGCAAGCCGCTTGACTTTTTCTTTTTCTTTTTCTTTTGGATTGGTGAGGGCCATGGGAGGTTATATGAAATATCCCGATGCTCCCGGTACAAAGGAGGTTATGGCGAATTTTTCCGGAAATTTAAGGAGTTAGAATATTTTTAAGATAATTTGATAGTTAAATCAATGTATTGATATATATATATATAATTCGATAAGGAAACGAAATAAAAAAATAGAATATTGTAAAAAAAGGGAAATCTATAAATTAGAAATAGAAAGTGAACCATATACATGTTTTAACAATGAATAATTGGGTTTATATTGTGTTTATTCGAGGTTAGTGGTTTTGCCGTTTTGAAGTTGAGGATGTTTTCAGTCAAGGTCTGAGAGGTAATTTTACCCCAACTTGATTGATTTCATTTTTAATTGATAAATAGCGAGATCCAGTCTCGAAGAGAAGTGTTTGTAAAAGAGTTAGTTGAATAAAATATTTTGGGTTGTTATAACGATGTTTTTTACAGCATTCGTTTTAACCCAAGTGATGGAATTTTGGAAATATAAAAGTAAATATTTCCTGAGTCTAATTAAAGTAGTCGGGAAAGAGATAAGTGACTGAAATTGTTTCAAATTTCAAATAGAATATATTTTCTAAGTGTAAAAAATAAAAGGAAGTGATATAAGGAAATGTTTTTTCCAAATAGCATAAGAGTCTGACAAGATCACTGAAAATATTTGGTTAACGAATATTGATAGGGAAATGAGGAAGTGAATTAATTAATGAAACATTAATTAACAGGCCCAGTGATTGGTGGATGTTATGAATGAATGTTTGTTTGTTTTTCTTTGATAGTTAAATAGCCGACTATCGAAGTGTTTGCCAATATCGTTGTCAATATGGAGAGACCGATTGGATTATTATCTGTGAACCACTCTGTATTGGCAGTAGCGTTGCGAATCAGATTATTCAAAGATAATCGAAGATGGAGTAAAGCGCCAGGGATTTTTCTATTAATAGAAATTGTGCCTTCGGTTTCGTTCGATCCCAGAACGAATGTATATGGACGAATGTCTGACAGAGTATTTCCAATGATCGAATATGTTGGTCTGTATAAATATACATGGTGGCAAAGGATTTATTCCCTTAGCATAATATCCAGAATATTTGTGCAAATCAATTAGTGATTAATGGATTTGACAATGTGGCATTCAAAGTGATTGTGCTATCAATGAATAGAAAGTAATCGTAGCCTCAGGCCTCAACAACCGGGAAATGACAAAAATCGGGCAGGCAGCATGGCTATGTGGGTCGCTCCCACTAGTGTGTATTATCACCTATCTAGAGATTCATTTAATTTCCTGTTCTATTCGATGTTGTCCTATTCGGGAAACAGTTGTTGATCCCAACCCTTGGTGATATACATTTGATACACTCAAGCGAAATGAGTGGTCGGTCATGTGTAGGCCGGGTTACAAGTTGTTCTTGTTGAACCCAGTGTATTCCTCTCTAGAGATACACTATCGAAAGGTGGTTCCATACCTTGTCATGTCGGAAATCCAATCTCCAATAAGCGCCATGCGGTTTTTGATTTTATACTATGTATGTGGAGCGTGAGATGCAAGCGTTCTGCTATTTGGTTATTTATTTGATTAGACATTATTATAATATCACTGAATTTTCATATCAAAGCGTAATGGGTTATAGTAAGGTAAAAACCGTCCATGTTTATGTATGGGCCGGTCTTACTATTAACTTTCCCTTCGAAAGGATTTTGAAAGTTAAACAAATGGTTTGAGTTTGCTCACACCAGTCCCATGACTGACCCAGAGTTTTATTTTGTTTTTTTCCCCTAAACTCTTGGGTGCCCAAATTTGTACGGGCAGTCAAGTAGTCGGGATTTTTCAGATTCACTTGGAAGAGCTGGAAGTAGGAGGCTTCACCAGTTAGCTATAGACTATCATATATTCCGCTGTGAACCATGTTGTATCTGGAAACAGGTGCTTATAACTATTCCAGGAATAACTGTTGTGCTCTGATGATGGTATGTATATAAAGTTACTGATTTGTATTTCAAAAGTTATGTTATATAATATTTATTTTATTCGTTCCGCTGTGAGATTTGTCTTCCTTGTTTTCTTCTATTCTAATATTTCTTTCTTTCTATTTCTCATCCTCTAACTTCTTTCTAATAATGATTCGTATTTCTGTGCAATTTGGGTTGGACTTGTGGTGTTATTAGTCGACTCAGATAGTACAGATTTGTGGGTCGTTACAAAACAGGTGGATGTGTTGATACTGTAGTTAGTAACAGGTTTGATGCTCTTGTTTTGGATATGACTGATGATTTAGTTGAGGAAACAAATAATGATAGTGAAACCGATATTAATGTAGAAAGTATTATGAATAAAGCTGAAGAATGAAGTTCTAGTGACAATTCCACTAATCACAATGTTGATTGCACTTTTGCAGCTACTATGTCTTCTAGTTTTTTGGGAGAGGAAGTGAGCAGTTTTAAACAGATAAACATGCATGGTGGTATTACAAAGCAACAAGGTAATGAATTGAAGCAGACCTCCAAAAATCAATCTGTTCATGATGAATTTCAAGTTAAATTAAGTAAAATCCTAGCATTATGACAAATGCAACAACAATGATCAAAATAAACAAAAACTATCCTAAACCTTCTCTAACATGCACAGCTCCCCAGTGCATGCCAGTAAAATTTCGACAATACCTGGCATCTCATCTAAGCTAAAGCCAACTAATCTGTCGCTTCCTAATATTTTGAACCAACCAACCCTTCATAACCCTGACACCCTACGTTTTGATCAATCCACTTCCAATTATCAAACCTCAAACATTGTTAGCTCCACAAATCTGCCCAACCTTCAAAAACCAGCAAGTGACCAGAATAACTCCCATATTGATCAACCCTCCTCCTCATATAAATGTAATGATCATCCCATTACTTATCCTGCTTCTGCCCTCATCTAAATGGCACTTCAAGTAACCAAAAAAATATCGTAGTATCCTCATGCATAGGAATCTCCTTACCCAACCACTCCTACTTCCATATTCAATCACTACCTACTTATTTAGCCTCTCCTGATCCATCTTTTTCTCATCCTATAATCTCATTGTCTGCCCTGCTCCCAACTCTCCTCCATGCAGTAACCTTGTTGTTGAGAATGCTTCCCAACCAAACAGAGAAGATACTTCCTTGGAATTCAATGATTGTCCCCTCTCTAATTACATTCCTGGATATAGTGAGACCAAAAACCATGTAATTAGGCATATAAAAATCGAGTTAAGCGCATAAGTTCAATTAATGATAAACAACATAGGAGTCTGGAATTTTAGGGGCGCTCATTATGAAATCGAAGTAAACCCGTGCTGGAATCTTATCACTACCCTTAACCTTGATATTCTTGCCATCCTTGAAATTAGACTTATCCATCAAACCTGCCATCTAAGTTAGGCCTACATGGAAGTACGTAAATAATTTGAAAAAAGAACCATATGAAATAATTTGGGCGTTGTATAATCCCACCACCACTCATGCCTTGAATCACATTATTACCTCCAGAAAATTTATTCACTGTCATGCATATGATATCCCCTACTCATCCTCATTCTACCTAACCTTCATTTATGCAGACAACCATGTTAATGCTAGAACATGCCATTTTCAAACCCACCCCATTCTCATACAAGAAACCTACCGTTGGATTGCGGTACACAATATTAATTGTTATCTTGGTCTCCCTGAAGGTATAGGAGGTAACTCCCTCTCTGAAGTGAAACCCCTTAGAAATACCATAATGCTTTCCGACCTCATTGAAATAAAATAGAATGGTGCCTCTTAAACTTGGAACAATAAGAAGAAATAAAGAAGCCACAATTTCTCTAAGATTGACCACTTCTTTTGTAACATGAAAACTAAAACACCCCACAACCCTTTGTATTACCAAGTATGGTCATACTAAGGAATATGAAGCATTGCAGGTATAAAGGAACAAATCACAGAGGCTAAAATTCATAAGACACAGAGTAAAAACAGCGGAAACATTTCTCTTTCAAACAACTTGTTATTATAAAACAATAATTTACATATAGCCAGTTACAAAACATATGTCGTACGTAATCTTAGCTCAAATCAGAGTACACTAAAACATTCCCTCTTAAGTACAAATCCAACTCAAAACGATTGAAATGTTATAAAGTGGAATTAACATATTAAATGGAAAATAAATAAGGTCTTGAACATGTATCCTCTCGAGCTGCTAGTACCAATCACCTTCTGCTATGAGAACCTACCAGGGGAAATAAAAAAGGAAGGAAGAGGAGTGGGTCAGACATAAAATCTGGTGAGCTGTATAATTACTAGCATGATTGATAAATAAAGCCAATAATCATAATAATAGTTCTAGTGCCAAGTAAGGAAGTGTACGTGCAAAACTATCAAATGGACGTATAGGAATGATGTATAACGGCTAAAAGTTTGGTCGATTGCTATCATATTCGATTACTTACTTAATTGCATTAGTTATTTGATTGTATGCACTTCTACAAATTTCAGAATATAACATAATTAGTAAAATTTTCCCTAATACTACCATCGATCGGCAACTAAACCATAGAGTGATAACCAATCCCCATTGGATTTATCAAGCCCGATCCATCAACAAAAAGGCATAACATTACCACAGGCATCACACTATCTTATTTTCCCCACCGATTCAATGCACGCACATTAAACCATCAGAACACACCCGTCCCTATCTCTATTTGAACCATCTTACTACCTAGCTCAGCGTGATGTGTTCCCTTGCCTCTTATGAGGCCGGACGTGATAGAAAAGGTTATGATAACCGGTTTGGATCCCCAATAAACAAATCCTACTTGACCCAAATCCCCCTTGATTGGGGCCCACATAGATTTACCATAGAAACCATAGCCATATAATAAACAAAAAATTAGGCTTACAATTTAACATTAGTTTGATTATTATATTAAGCGTATTTGTTTTTTTATTTACCATCGAGCGCCTAATCGCAAGGCCACCATAGAAATACAGTAGAATGCCTAATGATAAGGTCATCATAACCTAATCACAAAGCTACCATAGAATATTGCCTAATCTTAAGGCCACCATTGAATAATGTATAATTGCAAGCTCACTATAGAATAATCAATAATTTAGGCTCATACTTAACTAACATTTTAAGTTTAATTTTCATGTCAAGCCTATTTAATCATTTACAACTTTATGTCACATTCATATTTGCAACTAAACCACATTTGTTTATTATGATTCTTTGTGTTTGTACAATCTATCATATTTATGTGAATATGTTATAGTCCATTTTTCTATCATAACCTGTGCCATAGTCATTTTTGTAAACCTTATCAAGTCCACATATTTTCAGTCCAATATTCCCTTTTGTTACAGTTTAACAATTTATGTCACTTTATCCCCAAATTATCCAATCCTTTTTCTTTAATAATTCCAATTGAATAAAATTTCCCAATGTGCGCAAAATAAAAAGGATTAATCATTCGCATACAATTCAGTGTCTGAAATCAGTCGTATAAACACATGCAAAATAAAGGATTATAATCTGTCATATAAAATTAGGCGTATAAATCTATGCCTAAATCAGTTGTATACATATGCCAATGCTGCAAATTTAGGTGTAATTTGGGGGTAAGATCAATAAACTATAAAACCAGATGAAGAAAGGGGAAAGAAGATTGAGAGAATAATCTTATAGTATTTTAATTATCAATTAACTAAAACTATAAAAAAGAAAGACAAAAAACTATAAAATAACTTACAAAAATGAATATTTATAAAAAAAACATAAAAATGAACAATAACTGTAGGAACTGTAAATAAAAGTGTAAATTAACAACTACAACTATTCTAATGCCCATTTATTTCCAAATAGCTTAAAATCTAGTAGTTAAAAACTTACCAGAAAAACTCCCCCGACGAAATAGAAATTATTTTTATTTAATCTCAATTCCCTAAATTTAATTTTAGGTTCCCCTGTCTTATAAAAAAGAGACTAGCTTAGTTGGGGAAGATATGTTTTGCAAAGAAATAGGGAGGGGTTGAAGGTTTATTTGTAGGTAGATCAAAAGATCCACAACCATTAGATTAGGTTTTAAATCTAAATCGACCTTATCTTTGGATCAATCAGGAATTACCATGTCAACCAATTAGAATAAGTAACGTCAGCTGCAAAAATTTAGTAAAAATCCCATCCGTTTCTTTGAATACGTTCCTGGCAAGTAAACGTGCTAGGAATGTTTGGGTGTCGACCCAGACACTTACTGGATCGACACATGGGTCGACCTGGTTGGTTGTTGGGTTGTCCCATGCAACGTTATATATATATATTCACACACACTTAATCTTTTCTTCATTAATTTTATTCTTATTTGCATTTCAAACTTTGGATTGCCATAACTTCTTCGTTTTAAGTTTGTTTTATGCAAACTATGTAAGCGGAAAATCTATTGTTGTTCATTTGTTATTGTTGGGGTGATTGGTTTCTTACTTCATTCGTTTTGCTTGTCGGCTGGGTAAGCGGAAAATCTGTTTTAAACTCTATTGTGGATTTCTTATTGTATTATTTTGAGAATTCATTCGTTGTGTGGTCGCATCCTTTTGTTGAGACTACTATGAATCTTTTGGGAACAGTTTGGAATTTAACCGCAGTTAATAATACTACCGTGATGAGGACAAGTATTTTTCAGATTTACGTCAAATCTTAAGAGATGGCTAAGGACGATTAATATTTTAATCCGACTCTAATAGGGTTTAGGTTCAACCATTGTCCAAAGCCCATTTATCAGTTAACCAACTAGCGTCAAACCTAGGGTGGTCAACTACTTGATGAGTTCTAGTACAACTTGAACCTAGGACTCAAACGTAAAAGTTGCATCCAAATTCCCCTCCTTAAAATTATTTTTTTCGCCCTTCCTTCCTCATCTAGCTAAACCATACCTTTATTATTCTTCACTTTCTCTATTGTCGCCTCATCTCCTCTTTTTCTGTGTTAGTTTGTGTATTTGATCTCGCCCCACTATGACTCTAAGATCTAAACCTAATTTCTTCTCTACGATCATTTCTTTGCCATAACTCCTACTTGCACTATCTGACTTCCTCGTGCCATTTAAGTCTCATCCTTAGAGAGGAACGCCTTTGGTTGGATCAGACTGATCATAAGGTTCCATTACTTTAGGGTTAAGAGAATTAGTCGTGGCAGTTGGACTTGCACCGGTCCTTTGCTCTGAGGATTCTGAATAGGATTATTGCATTCGACTTCTCCATATCTTATTGGAATAGATTTTTATGGTATTTTAAAGAGAATCTCGATGATATTTTAGAGGCATCCGTGTTATAAGCGGACTTGAATGGTCGTTTGGCTGACTGACTTGGAGGTTTCGCAGCAGATCTCTCTTTCCTTAATATTGGTTTTTGAGTTAGGTAATATATATCCAAACTACCTATGTAGGCGTGTGACTCTTTAGCACATTATTCCAAAAATGGGAAGTTATGACTAGAATTGTCTCATGGTATTGAAGTCAATCTTTTCTTTGATCGATGGCGTAACCGTCATTTTGTACCACATCATTTTTGATTTAGCTTGTTATTCTTATGTGCTATTTCATGGAGTCACATTTTTCGTGCGTTCATCTATCCATTTTTGCCTTTTGATAACGTTAGATGAGTCTCAGTGAAAAGCAGTTTTGTGGTACATTTCTTTTTTCATCGCTAATTCTCTCTTAGAAGAGATTGTGATTGTGAGGTATTTAGTAGGTCCAGTGAAACACGCCACCTCCGTTAAGGTCACTCACAAAGGGAATGCCTTAATTTCGGTGGAGCATTATAGGTAAAAGATGCAGATAAATTACACGACAAACAATTAAAGCAGCGGCAAATAAATAAAACTTAATTACATTGATAAACAGCTTGTACAAAGATTGTTTTACAATAACAAAGTATCCTGTCTTGTTTACAAAAATAAAGAAGCATAAAATGGTTTTCCCAAATAAAGCATGAGCCAGCCATAGCAGTAGAAGAGAGAGTCCAAGGCAACACGCCAAAGAGTCTTCAAGCTTGGAAAGAGTAACGGTCCAAACAAACTTGAGCTATTCCCTCCCTGACTACCTGGGGGGTGAGGGGAACGGAAGAAAAGAGGTGAAAGCAAACTAGGTCAGACATAAAGTCTGGTAGTCCAGTGATTCTTCGTATTTAAACGAGGAAAAGGGTCATGATATAAACAAACTAAATATGCAATAGTCATGAATCTTGGTAATAGTATCATAGTCATGAATCATATGCAATAGTGTCAAAATTATGAATCATAGTCATAGTCATTGGCAACAGTCTTATAGTCATAGTTATATGTAATAGTCTCTTTGTCATGAATCATAGTCATTGGCGATAGTTTCATGGGCAACGGTTTCATAGTCATTGTCTTAGGCAAAATTCCCATAATCATAGTCATTGGCAATTAGCCACAATAAGTTTAAGGCCACAATCGAGAATTAGATCCAAAGTCATAGATAACATTAGATTTGACATAATCATGAATCAAAGATAAATAATCTTGCAAATTGGTATAGTTCTATATTTTGATTCATTACATTCACAATTCCAATTACACGTTCAAATCTAAGGAATAAATGAACTTACAGTGATCGGTATAGAAAAGCATAATAAGATAGCGTTGTGGTGATTTGCTATGATTCGCGTGACGTTGCTCGAAGCCGTTGAATTAGCCTTTGATTCCCTTTTTGAAGCTTTAACTTGATTTGAATCTCTAATTTGAAGAAGAACTATAACTTGTTTTACTGGAGAATAAGATTTATTTTAATTAGGATTGAGGTAGAGTATAGGTGTAAAGAAGTTGTGTAGAGAAAGTGAAGTTTGGGGGCGTTTATATAGCGTAGAACTCATGAATTTGGTCCAAAAATCAGTCCGGATACATAAAAATGAAATCTGCCTCGAATCTGGAAAAACAGGGCAGGTCGACCTATAGGAGGGAGGTCGACACTAGGGTAGACATCCTAGTCGACCTGGGTCCTGGGCGGGAATTTTCCCACCCAGCCCGCTTCTGGGTTCTGTTTTGAATTTTGAATTCAGTTCGAGCTGTTTTTAAATTTGAGCTGAAACTTCCGAAGGCCATAACTTCTTCATATGAAGTCCTATTCACGCAAACTCGGACTCAATCTCAAGCAGAATTCCGAGACGAACGCAATGGCATAATCCATTTCCCTTAATTATTCTCTTAAAAATTAAGTATACTTTGATTTGTTACATCAACGTTTACAGAAAATACGGGGTGTTACATTCTCCCCTCCTTAAAGGATTTCGTCCCCGAAATCTTCAAGTTAAGAAGAATGTATCCTAACATCCAGCATCCATCTACTCAACCATTAAATCACAGGCATCCATTGTCCCTAAAAGTATTTCTAATGCTTTCATGATTCTATGCATAGTGTGTGTACATGTCCTTATCTAATGTAAAATCAGGTGGTCTGCTAATTCAGTTGACTTCCTTAATGCCAATTATGTCAGTGCCATGAGTCCCTCATGCATGCAATCCTAACGATACATATCATTTCTATATGAGTGCACAACCATTAACTCAAATGCAATGTCCATATGATAACACATCAAGTTTTAATCCATAAACTAATACATATATGCATATGCAATATGGAAGTGACTGAGCCGATCTAATACCAAATGTGTATGTATGCATCCACGAGCAACCACTTGCAACCATCAATCATAACATGTTTCAAATACATGTTTATATCCATTGATTTTTACCTAAGGATCACGAAGATAAGACCTAGAGGATATACTTAAAAAGATGGAAACAAGAATGCCTAATATTCCTGGCAAAAGAGATCAGGGATATACCCACAAGAAAGAGGGTTTGATGCGTGTATCTAGTCTTCCATCTTCGAAGTCACATCTTCTTGAGCTTCACTCCACTGTACCTTAACTAATTTAACTCCACGATTGCGAAGCTTCTTGACCACCATTTCCAAAACCCATTGGTAAAGATAGGACCTCGCTCACTTACTATGCTAGAGGTTATCCAATTTAGTCGAACTATCCTCCTGAGAAAACATATGTTAATCTTGATACCAAGTGTATATACCTAAGATGATTAGAGGTCTCTCCTCTACTTAGCTTATCTATCATGCTACAAATCTGAGGGTCTAAAGCTAATGGTTACTATGTGCTTATTACCTCTCTTAAGTTCAGCCTAACTTAGGGTGCCAGCCCCCAACCATTTATTTCTCACGCAAACCATCCTAGTCGAACTCGACATCCCTCAAGTACAAGCCCCAAAGGCCTAAACCAATATCAGACAAGCACCCAAGGGATAACTCCCCCGAATTTGGACAATCTATGTGAGATGATACTAACAAAACAACCAAACAATTGAGCACATTACCGACTCTGGCTATCCTTGCCAGTCTTGCTCCAGAATTATCGTTGATTGCATAACTGGCTTCATCTAGATACATGCAGAAGTCTATCTCGAATTTTTAGGGGAAAAGCCCCTACCCTAATCAAAACACCTTGCGTACTCATGGAATGCTCCAACGAATCGAAAATCGTCGATAGATAAATAAAGTGATTCTAGGTAGCTAGGAAAAACTGATCCCTTAGGATCGTACGAAATCTCAAGGGTATTCTCGAGGCAAGTCGAAAATCTAAATATCCTTGTTTCATAATTACTAGCTAACCAGTCAATGCCTAGAATCAAACCATAGCCCAAAAACATAAGCATAAATATAGCTATTCTCAAATCCTCACAAGTCAAAGATAAATAGGTCGAACTAGCAATTGGGTTTGAGACTATAATGGGATCCTCTACTACACAATATCTAGGGTGTAGAGACTCAACTATGGAAGCAGGTATATATACGGATGTGAAGCGCTAAGATCGGAAGGAGTACTAACAGGATAATCAAAAAGGAAGAACTCTTTCAACCAAAATCTTACTGCCTCTTTCTCTTAGGTATGCTGATGGTGAGAGCATGCACTCGCCTTCCAGAAAATCTTGTCCCTTGTTCCTGCCCTTGCACTTAATTATACAACCCATTATACCAAAATAAAGATACTTTCTCTTGTTTTAGGTTCTATTATTCTTTCCTCCCCTCTTTGTGAAGCAAGTCCATATCCATGGGTTCTTCATCCTTGTGTTGTGCTCCTTAGCCAAACCCCCTCAATCTCAATTTTTCCACTCTTGTGTAACTTGTTGACATGTCTCTCGGAAGCTGCCTCCATCGCACGGAGAATCCTACAAAGCTTGAAAGAAAATTACGGCTACAGATGGAAGTTAGGCAATTATTTGCCCTTTGACAAGTGTCATAGTCTCATCAAGCCTACGGAACAATGTCGCGATGAGGTTACCTCCTAGAAAGTCAGGAGCCCCGAAGACTCAGGAAAGAAGGAAACAAGGACTCAAACAGAGGATCAAAAGATAGTGCATATGGATTTGGGAAATATGCCTTTAAAACAAAACTTTTCTTTTGAAAATGCTTCTTTTGAAACTGTTTTGAAAATAATTTTTCAAATCTTTTATCTGATCAGGTAACCTTTAGTTCTGATACCAAGTGAAACACCCCACCTCCGTTAAGGTCACTCACAAAGGGAATGCCTTAATTTTGGTGGAGCATTATAGATAAAAGATGTAGATAAATTACAAGACAAACAATTAAAGCAGCGACAAATAAATAAAACTTTATTTCATTGATAAAAAGCTTGTACAAAGATTGTTTTACAATACCAAAGTATCCTGTCTTGTTTACAAAAATAAAGAAGCATAAAATGGTTTTCCCAAATAAAGCATGAGCCAGACATAGCAGTAGAAGAGAGAGTCCAAGGAAACACGTCAAAGAGTCTTCAAGCTTGGAAAGAGTAATGGTCCAAACAAACCTGAGCTATTCCCTCCCTAACTACCGGGGGGGACGGAAGAAAAGAGGCGAAAGCAAACTAGGTCAGACATAAAGTCTGGTAAATCCAGTGATTCTTCATATTTAAACGAGGAAAAGGGTCATGACAAGAATAAACTAAATATAAGACTAAACCATAGTAACAAGATAATATGGGATAAGCATGGGACATGGCAAGATAAACTGAATGTACTGATAAACTGAATGTACTAATAAACTGAATGCTATTCTACTCCTTCTCTACTCTGCAACTACCCTGTTTATAATGATTTCTATATCTCTACACTGCCTAACTGGTGTCCAAACTAGTAATCTATGATCATATGATAACATGATCCCAATCTCCGTATTTGCGGTTGCCTTCAGGTGTACATCCGTTATGGGGATTCCGTTTATTACCTAGATCTAATCTAGGGTTTACTATCGAGTGCTTACTAGATTCAATCAGGGTTTATGCTACCCAGGGCCATTGGGGTTTATGCTACCTATTGAACTCTTCTCGGATTCAGGGTTTACCCGACCTAGGTCCAACTAGGGATTATGCTACCTACTTGTATTAAGTTTCTACGTGTCTGTGTCAGTCGACCCTCTCTTGCGTGTAGATACTCTGTGCTGGCCCCACCATAAGGTGTATCAAGCCTTATGATAGCGACCCGACACGATTCAAGATGCATAACGTATAACTACTGGTACCCAGTGCCTTCTTTTTCCCACTCTGGAATACGTGCACGCCCGTAAACCTTCGGAACCTACAATGCGTACCCCCTGCCGTTATCTTTGACCGCTTATAATCAGCCCAGTAATCGTGCCCCACCCTGCCTAGTTTCAGGTTACCATGATACATCTATGTGGGTTACTGCTGAAATGGATCCCCATTACTAGGGTTTCCTACTGGTTAAGTTTATGGGCCTATATTTACTAATATTACCCACCAACCCGATGTGTACTTAACCTTCCCATCGATTCAAGCATGTTTATTTAATGGTTAAGTTCTGTGGGCCTATATTTACTAATATTACCCATTTATCCGATATGTACTTAACCTTCCTACGGATTCAAGCATGATTATTTGATGGTTAAGTTCCGTGGGCCTGTATTTACTAATATTACCCACCAACCCGATATGTACTTAATCTCCTACTCGTTAAGTCATATTAGTTAACTGGTTCTTATTAACTTAACCTTTCTCGCTTATCTTGTTGGATTGGTTAAGGGTGATCTATTAACTTAACCTTGTTCAGTCATCAGGTTATATTGGTTAAGTATTCCCCATTTAACTTAACCCCATTAGCTCATCGAGTTATACTTGTAACACCCCGTATTTTCTGTAAACTATAAGTAACAAATCAGAGAATAATTAAATTATAAAATAAGAATCAAGGGAAACTGGTTGCGCCATTGTGTTCGTCTCAAAATTCTGCTTGGAAATGAGTCCAAGTTTTCGAGAAACGGTGTCCGTATGAGGGAGATATGGCCCTCCGAAGTTTCAGAATCGAAAACTGCTCGAAAATTCGAATTCAAATTCGAATTCAAAATCCCAGAACAAGCTGGGCGGAAAAATTCCCGCCCATGGACCAGGTCGACCTAGGGGTCGACCTCCTAGGGGCCACGTCGACCATAGTGTCGACCTGGCCAGACAAGGTCGACCATAGTGTCGACCTGGGGGTCGACCTGCTCCCAAAACCCAGTTTTTGAACCTGGTTCATTATGATGTATCCGGTCTCGTTTTCTATCTAGATTCGTCCACCTAATCCTATATAAACAGCCGCCTAGCCTCATTTTCTCTACACAATTTCATTCTGTCTATATTCTTCCTCTGTTCTAATTAAAAATAAAAATGGCGTCGCTACTCTGCTGGAATCAGAACTTGGACTGATGCATCTTCTTCCAACCTCAGTAGAATTAAAAGCTAAATCAAATCTCAAATCAAAGTTTAGAGCTTCAACAACAATTAAAGAAGAGTAATTCATCCTTTCTGCATCAACACTAGTTTATTATCCTTTCTTAAAACCACGAAAGGCAAGTACAGTTATTTTCCGCTATAAACTGTAAATATAATTGTGACATGATTGTAAATCTGAATTTGAGGTTGTGTACATTCTGTTCCGATATATTTGATTCTGTATCTCTTTCTTCTTTCTGTTCTATAGCCAGGCTACCACGAGCCTGCGCCACATCTCAGAAGAGATTAACGCACGAACGCTACATTTTGGAAGAAATAATAATGCATAGTTGGACATAAAACTGTTGCCTATGAGACTATTGCCTATGACTATGACTCATACCTATGAGACTATTGCTTATGACTATGATTCATACCTATGAGACTATTGCTTATGCATAGTTGGACATGAAACTATTACCTATGAGACTATTGCCTATGACTATGACTCATACCTATGAGACTATTGCCTATGACTATGACTCATGCCTATGAGACTATTGCCTATGACTGTGATTCATGACTATGAGACCATTGCCTATGACATTGAATAAGAAACTATTGTGATTAGTCGCCCATGACTATTGTGGTTAGCTGCCTATAACTATTGTAGTTAGTTTCTTATGCATATTCCCTTAATGATGTTAGAACTCGTATTTAGTACGTAACTTTGCTAGTTTATTCCCATTCACTGTTATGTACATCGAGCCTATAGGGCCATTTCATGAGTATTTAGAGAACTTGTGGAAACATGTTATATGGGGATTGGGCGTAGCTTGAATAAGTAAATCTGGCATAGCAAATATGTTGGCATAATCTGAGTTGGCTATAATAGAGAATGGTTTACATGTGTATTAGTCTTGGACATAAATGGTGAACTAGAATATTAAATCTAGTTTTGGCATGAACTGTAAATGGGAATATTAAGGCTAAAATTTGGTGCATATATTGTATTATGAATTATGACCTTGATTTAGGCATGTAAGTTTAGGATAAATTTATGATTAGGCAAGATATGTAAATAGAGTTTTAAATATATATAATCTGTTAAATCTGTTATCTGCTAAATCTGTTAAATTGCCTAATCCGTTATCTGCTAAAAACTGTTGAATTGCCTAAACTGCTAAATCTGTTATCTGCTAAATCTGTTGAATCACTTAAACTGCTAGATCTTCTACCTATTGAATTGTCTGATCTGTTGAAACTAGATAATGGTAATTTAGGTATGGAAATCCGTAGGCTCGACCTAAGATTTAGTAGAACATGGAAATTTGATTAATCTATTATATCCTATGAAGAAATTTAATTTGTTAAATAAACAGAATTAGTCCGATATCTGAAAAATCTGTATTGGAATGAATTGGCTATGACACGAGGTTAGACTCTACTTGCGGTAGAAGCCTGCCCGGACCAACCGACTTAACCAGTGACCGCAAACTGTCAGTCAAATGTGAGAGGTCTAGGCATAACTAAAATATGCTTAGACACGAGGTTAGGTCTGGCTTGCGGCAGAAGTCTGCCCGGAACCACCCGGCATATCCAGCGGCCACAAGCTACCAATCTAATTTGAGAGGTCTATGCATTAATATTTAATTAATGCAAATCTGGGATAAATATGATGTCTAAAACGTGTTGGGTGGATAGGATTAAACCAATTGGACTAATGAATTTAACAAACCTGTTTCGTGAATCTGTAGGCCCAATTACAAAGTTAGACAAATGTGTAAATCTGTTAAATCCATATATCTGATCCATTAGTCTGAAACTTGTCTGATCTGTGAACTAGTTGATCTGAACTCTGTATGTCCGAACTTGTAAACAAGTTAATCTGAAATCTGTTAGTCTGGGGACACAAGGTTAGGAGGGAAATTACTTGTGTCATCTGTTGTTTGGGACCCATATTAGTCAATAACCCTTTCTGGTATCAAACTTTGACCCAACAGTAGGTAGGGTCCGGGCATGCTTACTGAACTAATTATAAGTGGTTCATTATGATAATGGCGAGGGGTGTTGAGGGTGCGTTCCAACCGGGTCATGTGCGTGCATTGATCCCGACATGTCTCTAAGGATGTAAGACGCCGTGACATCTGTAAATAGGTCTGTGCCAATTGGTTGTCACTTTAGGGAGTGATACACCCTATTGTGGGGCCGACACAGGGTATTTATGTATTAGGGAGCCGATCGCTTGGGGTAGGGTTTTAGGGTACACTTAGTTCTGTCTGTTTTTGTTGGTACCGTCTGTTTCTGTTGGGTGGCAACACCTGTCTGTTTCTGTGTGGTACCGTCTGTTCGGGTGGTAAAGGCCCATTTACTAGTGTACACCAAATTCTACATTCTGTTTCCGTAGGGATTAATCTATTCCTGTTTCTGTACCTTCTGTTCGGGTGGTAAAGGCCCATTATTAACATTCTGTTTCTATCTGTCTCTGTTCGGGTGGTAAAGGGCCATTATTAGCATTCTGTTTCTGTTAGGGTGGTAAAGGCCCATTACTAGCATTCTCTTCTGTGGAAATTATTCTGTTCCCTTTTCTGTTTCAGTTTAGACATTAGGGTGACACCTAATCCTGTTATACTAGTATTAGTGCAGAGAAATGAAAATTAATATTATTCTGTTTCTTCTGTTTAACCTAAGTACGTCTGCTGCTCCTGTTACTATTATCTCTTATCTAGCTTATTTTCATGTCATAATTATTATTATCTATTCATATGCTGAAAGTCACAGGACTTGCCAGACTTTATGTCTGACCTTGCTTGTTTTCGCCCCTTTTTCTTCCGTTCACCCCCAGGTTTTCCAAGGAGGGAACACTTTAGCTTGATCCGGATTACTTCTGCTTGAAGTACTTAGAGTGCTTAAAGTATGGCCCTACCCCTTATGGCAGCTTCTGTGGTGATTATGATTTTAAAGTTTTGCACTCTGATGATTTTCTGAACAAGACTGATATTTATGTACTTGAGTTTTTGGTAAAGATGTAACCAAACTGATTTCTGTTTTCCACTGTAATAAAGTTATAATTTCTCAAGTATTGTTTATTTGTCTTGTAAATTTCTGTTCTGTTTACTAAAATGCTCCACCACAGTTAAGGCATTCCGTTTGTGAGTGACCTTAACGGAGGTACGGTGTTACACTTGGTATCAGAGCTGAAGGTTACCAGATTAGATAAAAAGTTTTTGAAAACTATTTTCAAAAAGGTTTTAAAAGGAAGTATTTTCAAAAATAAAGTTTATTTTGAAAAACATAATCCCCAAAAAAGCCATATATCTATCTTTTCCGTTCTCCGTTTTAAATATTTTTCTTTCATTCCAGCATGTCTGGGAATCTTAACTTTCCAGAGGGCATGCCAATACCTGGCTGGTTCAGGAGGTACTTAGAGGCTAGGGCCAACGATGCAGGCCCAGCAGATATTCCTCCTCCAGCTGCAGCGATTCCTCCTCCTCCGCCCCCTACTCGTGCAATTGTTTTTTCAAAGATCTGTAAAGATTTTAGGGCCATGGGTGGAAAGGATTTCAAGGGAACTGAATCATTCGTAGAAGCAAGGAACTGGCTCAAAGAAACTGAGGATCTATTCATTATCTTCGAGGTGGACGATAGGCAGAAGGTACAATTGGCAGTGTGGTTGCTCAAGGACGAAGATTCATATTGGTGGGAAGTCACTAACGCCGAGAGACCGGTTGAAACATGGATGGATTTCAGAACAAGGTTTGAGACGAAATTCCTCTCGCAAGTTGAACGAAGTCTACAATTGGAAAAGTTCTTATCTCTTAAGCAAGGAAGTATGATGGTCAAGGAATACGTCAACCAGTTCAACCAACTGGCCAGGTTCGGGCTAGATTTAGTCAACACCCAGCATAGAAAGGCTCTCCGCTTTGTTAAAGGATTGAACGAGCCACTGCACAACCTAGCCATGACCCATGTACCCATGGGAGTGACTTACCAGAGATTGGTGGATATGGCACTACTGCACGAGGAAGACAATGACAAGAAAGAAGCAAAGAAGGAAGAACCACAAAACAAGAAAGCACGGCCCAAAAAGGAAACACAAAAGAAGGGTGAAAAGTATGAAGATAAGAAGGAGAAAAAGTGCTTTACTTGTGGAAGCTTGACTCATCTGAACAAGAATTGCAGAAAAAGAAAGGGCACTTGCTTCAACTGTGGTGAGATGGGACACTTCACTAGGGACTGTCCGAAGAAACGAGGGCAAAAGCAGAGGGCAAGACCAACTTCTGGAAGGCAGGCGAACACTCTCGAGGCTAGTGGATAGGATAGAAATAGGAAAAATTTCTGTAGGAGGTTTAATTTCTTTATCTTCTTTTTGGTTTAAAACTCTTTTCTGATTCTGGCATTTCAATTCTGTAATCGATACTCTGCACTTGAATACTAGTATTGTTTCTGATTCCGATGTAGACTCAGATCCATAAGGTTTATGACTCATCTAAGCGTGGTAAGTTGGATATCTGTGTTGAGAGTTAAGTTGACTATGACGCATACATTCTGGGTTTTTATCATGCTTAGTTTCCTAAGAATCATTTAGTAATCTGATCTGTACTAGTAATCTGTAAATATCTGAATATTTCTGAAAAGGTTGAGATTTCCAGTTTTGACATTGTCTAAGGAGGGTAATCCTCTGGGTGTCAATCTGATGTTGATTTCGGTCTTCGCGGTTGATACTTAGGGGAATTTGTCTCTCAACCAAGGTCTAATGGAAACCAAGTTTTGTTTATCTGCACTCGCTCCCATCACTCGACTATATCCTATCAATCGAATCTTCGAACTTTAGGTAGAAACTAATGGATATAAACATGTGTTTGAGACATGTTATGTTTGATGGTTGCAAGTGGATGCAAGTGGTTGCTAGTGGTTGCTCGTGGATGCATATACACACACTAGGCACTAGATCGGCTCAAAAACACTCTTATACTGCATATGGATGTGTGAGCATTTTCAATTTTTGTGGATGCAAAATGATTGACTCATCACATGGGTGTTGCATATGAATGAATGGTTGTCACTCATATAAGAATGATATGGATCAAATAGGAAAATTGCATACATGTTGGACTCATGGCACTGACATAATTCGCATTAAGGAGGTCAACTGAATCAGTGGACCGCCTGATCTTTGCATTAGATAAGGAACATATGCACACACTTTTGCATATGTTCATATGACATTAGAAGTTTTCTAAGTACAATGGATGCTTGTGGATGATGATTGAGTAGATGGATGACTGGAAGGTAGGACACATTCTTCTTAACTTGAAGATTTCGGGGGCGAAATCCTTTAAGGAGGGGAGAATGTAACACCCTGTATTTTCTGTTAATGTATAAGTAACAAATCAGAGAATAATTAAATTATAAAATAAGAATCAAGGGAAACGAGTTTTGCCATTGCGTTCGTCTCGAAATTCTGCTTGGAAACGAGTCCGAGTTTTCGAGAAACGGAGTCCATATGAGGGAGATATGGCCCTCCGAAGTTTCAGAGAATTTCACAATCGAAAACAGCTCGAAAATTCGAATTCAAATTCGAATTCAAAATCCCAGAACAGGCTGGGCGGGAAAATTCCCGCCCATGGACCAGGTCAACCTAGGGGTCGACCATATTGTCGACCTCCCAGGGGCCAGGTCGACTTGGACAGACCATGTCGACCATAGTGTCGACCTGGGGGTCGACCTGCTCCCAAAACCCAGTTTTTGAACCTGGTTCATTTTGGTGTATCCGGTCTCGTTTTCTGTCTAGATTCGTCCGCCTAATCCTATATAAACAGCCCCTAGCCTCATTTCCTCTACACAATTTCATTCTGTCTATATTTTGCCTCTGTTCTAATTAAAAATAAAAATGGCATCGCTACTCTGCTGGAATCAAAACTTGGACTGATGCATCTTCTTCCAACCTCAGTAGAATTAAAAGCTAAATCAAATCTAAAATCAAAGTTTAGAGCTTCAACAACAATTAAAGAAGAGTAATTCAGCCTTTCTGCATCAGCACTAGTTTATTATCCTTTCTTAAAACCACAAAAGGCAAGTACAGTTATTTTCCGCTATAAACTGTAACTATAATTGTGACATGATTGTAAATCTGAATTTGAGGTTGTGTACGTTCTGTTCCGATATGTTTGATTATGTATCTCTTTCTTCTTTATGTTCTATAGCCAGGCTACCACAAGCCTGCGCCACATCTCATAAGAGATTAACGCAAGAACGCTACATTTTGGGACAAATAATAATGCATATTTGGACATGAAACTGCTGCCTATGACTATGACTCATACCTATGAGACTATTGCCTATGACTATGACTCATGCTTATGAGACTATTGCCTGTGATTATGATTCATGACTATGAAACTATTGCCTATGACATTGAATAAGAAACTACCGTGATTAGTCGCCCATGACTTTTGTGGTTAGCTGCCTATAACTATTGTAGTTAATTTCTTATGCCTATTCCCTTAATGATGTTAGATCTCATATTTAGTACGTAACTTTGTTAGTTTATTCCCATTCACAGTTATGTACATCGAGCCTATAGGGCCATTTCAAGAGTATTTAGAGAACTTGTGGAAACATGTTATATGGGGATTGGGCGTAGCTTAAATAAGTAAATTTGGCATAGAAAATATGTTGGCATAATCTGAGTTGGCTATAATAGAGAATGATTTACATGTGTATTAGTCTTGGACATAAATGGTGAACTAGAGTATTAAATCTAGTTTTGACATGAACTGTAAATGGGAATATTAAGGCTAAAATTTGGGGCATATATTGTACTATGAATTATGACCTTGATTTAGGCATGTAAGTTTAAGGTAAATTTATGATTAGGCAAGATATGTAAATAGAGTTTTAGATATATATATATATATATATATATATATATATAATCCGTTAAATCTGTTATCTGCTAAATCTGTTAAATTGCCTAATCCGTTATCTGCTAAAAACTGTTGAATTGCCTAAACTGCTAAATCTGTTATCTGCTAAATCTGTTGAATCGCTTAAACTGCTAGATCTGCTACCTGTTGAATTGTCTGATCTATTGAAACTAGATAATGGTAATCTAGGTATGGAAATCCGTAGGCTCGACCTAAGATCTAGTAGAACATGGAAATTTGATTAATCTGTTATATCCTATGAAGAAGTTTAATCTGTTAAATAAACAGAATTAGTCTGATATCTGAAAAATCTATATTGGAATGAACTGGCTATGACACAAGGTTAGACTCTGTTTACGGTTGAAGCCTGCCCGGAACCAAACGACTTAACCAGCAACTGCAAACTGTCAGTCTAATGTGAGAGGTCGTAGGCATAACTAAAATATGCTTAGACACGAGGTTAGGTCTGGCTTGTGGCAGAAATCTGCCCGGAACCGCCCGACATATCTAGCGGCCACAAGCTACCGATCTAATGTGAGAGGTCTGTGCATTAATATTTAATTAATGCAAATCTGGGATAAATATGATGTCTAAAACGTGTTGCGTGGATAGGATTAAACTAATTGGACTAATGAATTTAACAAACCTGTTTCGTGAATCTGTAGGCCCAATTATAAAGTTAGACAAATCTGTAAATCTGTTAAATCCGTATATCTGATCCGTTAGTCTGAAACTTGTCTGATCTGTGAACTAGTTGATCTGAACTCTGTATGTCAGAACTTGTAAGCAAGTTAATCTGAAACCTGTTAGTCTGGGACACAAGGTTAGGAGGGAAATTACTTGTGTCATCTGTTGTTTAGGACTCATATTAGCCAGTAACCCTTTCTGGTATCAAACTTTGACCCAACAGTTGGTAGGGTCCGGGCACGCTACTGAACTAATTATAAGTGGTTCATTTTGATAATGGCGAGGGGTGTTGATGGTGCGTTCCAACCGGGTCATGTGCGTGCATGGATCCCGGCCTGCCTCTGAGGATGTAAGACGACGTGACATCTGTAAATAGGTCTGTGCCAATTGGTTGTCACTTTAGGGAGTGATACACCCTACTGTGGGGCCGACACAGGGTATTTATGTATTAGGGAGCCGATCGCTTGGGGTACGGTTTAGGGTACACTTAGTTTTGTCTGTTTCTGTTGGTACCGTTTGTTTCTGTTGGGTGGCAACACCTGTCTGTTTCTGCGTGGTACCGTCTGTTCGGGTGGTAAAGGCCCATTTACTAGTGTACACCTAATTCTGCATTCTGTTTCCATAGGGATTAATCTGTTCATGTTTCTGTACCTTCTGTTCAGGTGGTAAAGGCCCATTATTAACATTCTGTTTCTGTCTGTCTCTGTTCGGGTGGTAAAGGCTCATTATTAGCATTCTGTTTCTGTCTGTTTCTGTTGGGGTGGTAAAGGCCAATTACTAGCATTTTCTTCTGTGGAAATTATTCTGTTCCCGTTTCTGTTTCAATTTAGACATTAGGGTGACACCTAATCCTGTTATACTAGTATTAGTGCAGAGAAATGAAAATTAATATTATTCTGTTTCTTCTGTTTAACCTAAGTACATCTGCTGCTCCTGTTACTGTTATCTCTTATCCAGCTTATTTTCATGTCATAATTATTATTATCTGTTCATATGCTGAAAGTCACTGGACTTGCCAGACTTTATGTCTGACCTTGCTTGTTTTCGCCCCTATTTCTTCCGTTCCCCCCACCCCCCAGGTTCTCCAAGGAGGGAACACTTTAGCTTGATCTGGATTTCTTCTGCATGAAGTGCTTAAAGTATGGCTTGACCCCTTATGGCAGCTTCTGTGGGGATTATGATTTCAAAGTTTTGCACTCTGTTGATTTTCTGAACAAGACTGATATTTATGTACTTGAGTTTTTGGTAAAGATGTAACCAAACTGATTTCTGTTTTCCGCTGTAATAAAGTTATAATTTCTCAAGTATTGTTTATCTGTCTTGTAAATTTTAGTTCTGTTTACTAAAATGCTCCACCAAAGTTAAGGCATTCCGTTTGTGAGTGACCTTAACGGAGGTGGAGTGTTACTTCTGCTTGAAGTACTTAGAGTGCTTAAAGTATGGCCCTATCCCTTATGGCAGCTTCTGTAGGGATTATGATTTTAAAGTTTTGCACTCTGATGATTTTCTGAACAAGATTGATATTTATGTACTTGAGTTTTTGGTAAAGATGTAACCAAACTGATTTCTGTTTTCCGCTGTAATAAATTTATAATTTCTCAAGTATTGTTTATTTGTCTTGTAAATTTCTGTTCTGTTTACTAAAATGCTCCACCACAGTTAAGGCATTCCGTTTGTGAGTGACCTTAACGGAGGTACGGTGTTACACTTGGTATCAGAGCTAAAGGTTACCAGATTAGATAAAAAGTTTTTGAAAACTATTTTCAAAAAAGTTTTAAAAGGAAGTATTTTCAAAAATAAAGTTTATTTTGAAAAACATAATCCCCAAAAAAGCCATATATCTATCTTTTCCGTTCTCCATTTTAAATCTTTTTCTTTCATTCCAGCATGTCTGGGAATCTTAACTTTCCAGAGGGCGTGCCAATACCTGGCTGGTTCAGGAGGTACTTAGAGGCTAGGGCCAACGATGCAGGCCCAACAGATATTCCTCCTCTAGCTGTAGCGATTCCTCCTCCTCTGCCCCCTCCTCGTGCAATTGCTTTTTCAAATATCTGTAAAGATTTTAGGGCCATGGGTGGAAAGGATTTCAAGGGAACTGAATCATTCGTAGAAGCAAGGAACTAGCTCAAAGAAACCGAGGATTTGTTCATTATCTTCGAGGTGGACGATAGGCAGAAGGTACAATTGGCGGAGTGGTTAAGTGGATCTTATTGACTTAACTCGATATGTACTTAACCAATATTACCCACCAACCCGATATGTACTTAACCTCCTACTCGTTAAGTCATGTTGGTTAAGTAGTTCTTATTAACTTAACCTTTCTCGCTTATCTTGTTGGATTGGTTAAGTGTGATCTATTAAATTAACCCTGTCCAGTCATCAGGTTATATTGGTTAAGTGTTCCCCATTTAACTTAACCCCATTAGCTCATCAGGTTATACTGGTCAATTATTATTAATCAATTCAAGTTAACTTAACCCATCCACCCTTCACGTCATGTTGGTTAAGTGTTTCCTTTTGGTGTTGACTTGACCCTACCTCAATTCGTGTTATATTGGTTAAGTGTTGTTCTTGTGTTAACTTAACCCTTCCCATACATCATGTTATATAATTGGTTAAGTGTTTTCCTCTTGTATTACTTAACCCCACCACATGTCATTATATATTTTGGTTAAGTGTTACCCTAGTTAACTTAACCCTATCATCTGCTTAGTTAACATGTTACAACGGTTAAGTGTTCTAAATTTACTTAACCTCACCCACTTGCTTAGTTAACATGTTATTACCGTTAAGTGTTTCCCTAATTACTTAAACTCGCCATTTCTAGCTTGATTTATTCATGAGCCTTAATTAATTAATTAATTAATTAAAGCACCAACCGCTCACATTAGACATATATTGTTGTGGTTACTGGATGTTCGGTCGGTTCCGGGCAGGTTTACACCATAACTCAGCCTAACCTCGGGTCTTTCTGGGCTTGATGCACTAACCACCCACATTAGACATGTATTGTTGTGGTCACTGGATGTGCCGGTCGGTT
>JASFAX010003519.1:0-42250 GCA_030737875.1 Allium sativum
CCTACCCTACGGGAAGTAGTAAGCTGCTAAGGGGATTATCTAATAAGCTCAGCTATAGGTATATCGAACGATAAAATACCATCTCTCATATTATATAGGGCAAGGGTATATGCATGAATGACGGAAGCCTTAACTAGGAGGGCCCGTAGCTAGTGCTCTCTAGTTTATAAAAATATGGAACAAGTTATCGAGAGGTATTAAGTCACCAATAAGTCCACCTAACAATGAGTCCGCCTAGGGTGTTAAGCGATCAGGAGAATCCACCTTATTATCATTAATAGTGAGGCGGAAGATTATAAAGGGGAAAGTGGATGGAAAGGTATGTATATGTATGTGAAGACTCCATAGTTATGGGTTCACTTCTCGGACTAATGATCAATTAAATTATAATATAAAAAGGGGACTTTCTGAATATAAACGTAAACGTTCTATCTCGGTATTATATCTTAGAATACCACTTTGGAAAGAGTGGTAGAGCCATGCGTAAACATTTACAAGGTTAGGCTAGAATCACTAACCTTGTAAGGCATACATCTTGGGTTGAACCAAATGGGATACATCTATGTATTATAGCCCGGGTTGTGCATTTCTTAGTCATCAGAACTTGTTGTTATGACCCCCTCCTCATTATAACCTCCTAGGTTTCCTAGAGAAGGTCGAGTTCTCACAGATGTTTAAGTTTGGCTTTCGGTTCTCGTTATCTCTCATGCTCGATATTGGCAAAGTGACTTATTTTGAAAAAGGTGGTTACTTAAGTTAATACTGGTTATCCTATTCTGTTTCCGCTGTGAGTTTTCTTTTATTGTACTCTGATTATGCTTATGCTCATTTATTGCAGGTACACGCTCCATGCTTGGATGTGTTCAAGTTTTGATTTTTGTCGAAATTTGGATGCAGAAAAGTGTGGTGTGTTACATTTGGTTTCATTAATAATATCTGATACCAAATGTAACAACCCACCTGGAATGGGCCTAGATTTCGACCCAGAAAAGGCCCATCGAAACTTAAAGCCATTCTAAATGGGTCATTGGTTCCAGTATGGGTTACATTTGCACATCATATATATATACACATATAATTCAGATGGAAATCTCACACAGCGGAAAGAGAAAATATAACACTGAAAATAAGATGTACCACTTATTTAAAAATCACAAAAATACAACAGTCATAGTTACATTTGTTCAATGGGTACATCAAATATTTCATTCTCACAAGTTTCCAAAAGAAGTAAAGCAATAACTACTAATAATAGCGTAACAACTTCGTCTTCTTCACCAGCTTCAATCATGACTTCATCCCTGGCTTTTACCCCAAATACTGACCTATTGGATATGTTGAGGAGAGGGGTCAGAACATAAAGCTCTGTGTGACTGAAATATAGTGTTACTTAATGTCCATACCCTATATTTTAGCAGCTTACATATATCAAGGTATGTCTACGCAGCACTTCTTATTCGAACAAAGACCAAGTATCTGTCCAATGAGGTGGATATCCAAGTCAATCGCCCATTAGTGTTTTTAGGGTAGAGACCCAACGAGGTGGGCATTCTTGGTCACTTATGACCCTATTAAAGGTGGATTCTTATGATCTCTTATAACCCTGAGGGGGGACCCCTAGCCCCTTAAGGTCCTATCCTAATACGTTGACGATCTTAAATCTATACTCTTAATTGTAATATGAGAAGTGGTATTGCGAACATTACTACTTAACTGATATTACGGTAGGACACCTATGTTGCATAAAACTTCCCTTAGACAGTTGGTTATCATGTAATGGCCACATATCTTTTATTTACCAAATCTTTCCCTAGTTGAGCCCTTACAAGCTTCTAGAGGAAGTGGACATCTCCGTAAACTACCCTACTCCATAACCGTTTATGCCTAACCACTTTTAGAGAAGGAGGACCCAAAGACTTACTTCAATTCTAATAAGGGTGGATCCCATGACTTTGGTTCCACTCCAAGGAGTAGACCTTCGGAGGGATGCTAGTCCTAACCACTTAAGACCCAAACTAGATAAAAAGATAGTCAACCACTTAAGGCCTTCTCAAGGTGTAGTAAACCTACTTATTTTCACACGCAGTAGACTTATATATATAGTTGTATATATACACACACTAGACCTCTCACATTAAAATGTATACCTGTAGATGCTGAATATGTCGGTCGGTTTCGGCAGACTTCTACTACAAATTGGTTTAACCTCATGTCTAGTGTACCAAGTTTTTGAATGGCCCATGGTACCTAGACATCTCACATTAGTTGGGGCTACTTGTGGTTGTTGGATTTGCTGGTCAGTTCCGGGCACACTTCTACCACAAATGGCAACTAACCTCGTGTCTATGTGTGACTATTAATATATATATTTAAAACCATTCTGTATATGCACACATAAGCAATCAAATATATTTATTATGGGGACATTTCAAATTCAAATTCTAACCTAATTGCATTTGTTACGCTAATACAACATTAATTACATTGATTCTGTTTATATAATTATAATAATAATAGCGCCTAATTAATGTGAATATTCGTATAAATGAGGAAATGTTCTAACGAGGTGGGAATTATCAATTTGTCCAATCAAGGTGTACAAGTTAGGCTTTCCATACTTTTACCGCTACAACATAAGCATGATGGCATAATGATAAGATAACATATAACAGTGATGGAAAATATACATACATACAATTTCAACTTTTTTGTCAAATTCGGGTTTCTGGCCAATTCTGTCTTACCCTACATTACGTTAGCAATCTTGTCGTCAAGAGCTTGAGGATAACATATAGTGAATTCCATTGACTTTAGTTTCGAAACTAGAATAATATAAAATCTATCTAAAACTTAGATAGTCGTAATTCCTGGTTTTTGGTTTCGTTAGTTGTTCCGGTTAAGACCATTATTTGATCTAAAACGGTAAAAGTCCACATTAATAGGTTGTATCCATTTCAGAAATATAATTACGATGTAAATCCATTTGTTACTTCATTGAATTTCCGGATCTACCTTTATTGAAGCATTAAATTGAGTTCTTGGCCTTGTATTCGAGGAAATTTTATTCTCAAACAATTTGAAAAATAAAAATGGGCTTTGAAAGTTTTGAAATACAGTTCCGGAAAATGGTTTTGTGAAGACCTAGTTTTATAAAGATATGGTTTTTAGATTTTAATTTATTCGTGTTTCAAAATTATTAAGCCAATTGTATAATTTTAATAAATATAGTCTGATTGGTAGGAGAGATGGAATTGGAAATGAGAAGGAATAGGCCAATAAACTTAAGAATAATAAATATCTGTTCCTTGGGATTTTTAGTCCATTTTCCTATATGTATTGGATAATTTATTAAAGTTATCAAAATTAATTTTAATTGTTTCTAAGCTCCAATATTGTGAACACAAAAAGGTTTTTCCAATTTGAAAAATAAAACTGGAATATAAATAATAATAATAATATGGATTTGTAAATACGAAACCGTTAGTTTAACAATAAATTCCATTTTGAAAAGTTTTAAATTTTTCTTAGAAAAGGCTAAGAAAATCCTTCATCCTTATTTTGGGGTATTTGAATTTAAATCGCTTAGTTTATGTCGGCTAGTAAGGGGGGAAATCCGTTTTAAATTTTGCTTTGAATTTCTAGCTGATTTCTTGTTTTAAGTTCGTTTGATTCAATGGTCACTTTGGAGGCAGGGAAAGGCGCTGGAAAAAATAAATTTCTTAATCCAACGAGTGGTGGAAGTCGATACGATAATTCGGTTGGGAGTAGAAGTTGTTTCGACGTAATAGAAAATTTTAATTTAATTTATATATAATTTATACGGGCCGTTGGGCCGAGGTTCAAATTGCGCCCATTATGGGGCAAGAGGTGATCATATAGTGGTCGACCAACAGTCGACAGCCCTCTTAGGGCTTGGTCGACTGCTACCTCGCGATGAGCGTGGCCTGATCGACCCGAATCGGCTGAACGATATATATATATATATATATATATATATATATATATATATATATATATATATATATATATCGTTCAACCGACTCTTTCTCCCCCAACCCCAAAATTTTCACCATACCCAAACCCTCCTCCTTCCTAATCTCCAATCCAAGCAACCCACGCTCCGTTTCGCTCCTAATTACCACCAAAATCCTTCTCTTGCAGATCCCTACACAATTACACTCCAAATTTGCAGTATTTCTTGCCCAATTCGCTGATTCCTCCATAGCACCTCGCAACCAATACCCTGATCTCATGCCTCAGGAAGCCGCTTGGCTAGACCGAGATGATGCAAAGATCAAGCACTACTTAGCCACAACCAGTTGTGAGTTTTAAGTTGACCAACCAGTGAAGTTCATGGCATTTGATTTGGTGGAGCTTTTTGTCATCGCAGGCCTAGAACCCATCCTGCGCTTCGACACTTTTGAGCGCAACCTGTATCCGCGCTGCATCCTCTGTTCGATGCCTAGATGGATGCTGACATCGATGAAGAGTCCTGCGTCATCCGATCCGAGGTCATGGGCACCCACATCGAGTTCACCGACGACGACTTAGCTCAGATTTTGGGTATTTCGACAGTCGGAGCCGAGCTTGATGCTATTGAGATGGAGGACCCTCAAATCCTTCATCATATCTTTGTTGTAGAGCTTGGAGCCTCGACCACCGCCAATCTGCAACCCATCGCCCGCTTAGTTGTGTGTGTCATACAACATGACATCACCCCGAAGACGGGAAGCTTGAAGCAGATTTATTCTTATTTTCACCGTGCCACCTATGTTATTCTTGGCGGCATAGTCGTCAATTTGGTGCGCGTGCTTATGTCCATATTCAAGAGCCCTTCGTTGGCACTCCACGGAGCCATTTTCGCTATAGCCATCTTTCAACCTATGTCTTCCGACACTTCCAGGTGATACTTTCTTAGGAGACGCCAGTGAGGAAGGCGCCGATGCCATCACCACAACAAAATGACCATATTACAACGATGCAAAACCGTTGTAATATACATTTTACAACAGTGGGCTAACCATCATGTAATAAGTTGTAATAGGCTAAAATATTTTACAACTTTTTTACATCGTTGCGACACAATTGTAATATGTATATTTTACAACCTTTTTCCACTGTTGTAATAAACCTTATTACAAAAGTTATACACCATTGTTGTTGTAATTTTTAGAACTATTTATAACCGTGTGTTCGCTAAACGATATTTCTATTGAATTGGAAAATCGTCACGAATATTGAAATAATCGCAAGTGCACGGCGTACTATTGTAATACGTAGTGACTGTGAGTCGATCCATAGGGAAAGAATTAATTTTAATTTTATTCAATCAAATTAAACCAAAGTTGAGTGAAGATTTTAACTACAACTACAACTAAACTAAACTAACAAACTAAGATAGCTAAGAATATGAGAGTCAACTTAGGAATAACTCCACTCTCAAGATCACAGGAATCAACATAAAATGAAACCATGATCTCTCTTCTTTTGGTCATTTGTGAATTTAGTTGATATGATTATTATAAGCATAGCTTATTCATGCTATTAATTAGCACAAAATAAACTATCAAACTATACCATACCCACTAAATCACCATACTAGTTCAAATGAAAAATAAACAAGTTGAAATTGAAATATACTTTAAGCATGGTCTATGAACTATTAATTACAACTATAGACCATCAAATTTTTATTCCAACCTCCACTTAATCACCATCATCATATGTAGATGAAGAGGTAATTAGTGAACACATGACTAAGCATAGCCTATTTTATGTCAACAATATAGGCTATCAAATTCAATAATGAACACAAAACCACTAACTTCAACATGACATGAAGCACAAAAAGAGAGCATGAATAAACAAATTATGTTGCATCTACATAATCAAGAGAGCTTCATTACCCCTAAGTTGAAAGGGATTAGCCTCTAATGTATGTAATCATGACAATAAATGTAGATTTAAACATAAACAAGAACAAAGAGGAAAATGAAAGAAAAGTAACAAAAACTAACTACACTACTTGCATAAAATAAAGAGATTTACTACAACAAGAAGTAAAAGCATGTAAATAAAAGAGAACTAGATTACTAACATTGCATAAAAGAAAATGAAATTACAAGAAAAATGGATAAGTAGCCATGAAAATAAAAGAGAGCTTTTGATCCTCTCACTAAACTAAAGAAGGGGATAAAAGAGAGGATAAAAGAGAATGGATAAATGAACATAAAGGGGGTATATATACAAGATCACAAACCCTAAACCCTAATCACTCATAATGGGAAATCCCCAAAATGGCCCTTCATGAAGCTTCTAATCCTCTTAGCCACTAATGGGTCATGTAGGATGCATGAGCCTTTTGTCTCATTCACTTAGTCTTTAATAAGAAGCTTAAGAGAAAGAGGTTAATTTGAGAGGTGGGGTCCTCCATGATGATGTATGAGAATTATTTCCTCTTCATTCCTTTGTATGCATGCATTTGTGCTCCAAATCTTCATGTGTAAGCATTATTTGTGCTCCAAAATTCCTTTTAGAGACAATAACAAAGAACAAGTAAATGCAATCACAAAATAAAACATGCATAAGTGATTAATTTTTCCCAAAATGAGTGATGATTTTGAAAATATTTAAAATATGGTTTGATCGTATAAAACACCCAAAAATGTTCATTTATTTAATTAATAAGAATAAATATGTGAATATAAATGTGCATTTTTACGTGCACATCAAATACCCCCACACTTATCTTTTTATTCGTCCTCGAATAAAGTAAAAAAAACTAAGATAAATCCACTTTCGTAGGGAGCACGATTGCATTGAGCGTATGCAACAAGTCGTTAAACCTCTGGGTGTCCCCGGTAGGACGAGTGTTGTCTAGTGAGGGTTTTCAGCGGATACTACCCACAAAATCCAAAAGTTAAATGCAAAAAATATTTACAAAAATGCTTGATTCGAAAATATTCACAAGATGAATGCAAGTTTTTACAAGAGTATTTACAAATGAGTAATTTACTTTTAAATTATAACACGAAGGAGTTAATACAAATTGGGTCGTCATTATGAAATTTTAGTCCGTTACTACTCAAAACTTCAAACAAAAGTAAGTTATCACTACAAACTCCTCCAGATTGGCCAGTTGTTTTGGTAGAAACATAGTGCAAATATGAAATGAATTCTATAATCGATATCAACAATCATACATTGGTATCTTTATTTACTTTTAGTTAGCAAGTTAGGTCAAATAAGTGAAGAGTGTGCTTGGATTTCAAGTGCTAACTCTCTCTTTATTACAAAATATTTACATTATTATTATTTACAAATACCTAGGTATACCACCCCTACACTGCACTACGACTTACATGAGGGTCAGTAATCCTAAGGTGTCCAACTCATAAAATGAGACCAAGATATACCGACGTTGACTTTGTCAACAAGGTGTCGGAAAGAGCTTGGCGAGTTTGCACACCAACGCCAGATGTACCAGAAATGTTGGATACCCTTGGATTGTTATATCTATATACACCAACTCATGAAATGAGACCAAGATATACCGACGTTGACTTTGTCAACAAGGTGTCGGAAAGAGCTTGGCGGGTTTGCACACCAACGCCAGACGTACTAGCAATATTGGATACCCTTGGATTATTATATCTATATACATTCCTTTTTTTAGAGAGAGAGTTTAGTGAGAATATCTTAGCACAACTTCACTTAAACGATCTAAAATGTTACCGTAAGTAATCTAAATCAACCATTCATTTAATCGGATTACAATTTAGAAAACACTTCATACTCATCACCTATGAATTTCCCTATATACTGGTTACACTAAATTGCTCATAATTCAAACTTTTCTTTCGTTATCCGTCAAGAGAAGTAAAATTCCAAATATTTTAATCGTACGACCAAAATCGTATATTTACTTCATCGTGTCCATTTAGAAGTGAATTAAAATGCAATTTTTTTTTTGATTTTTTTTTGAATGAAAAAAGAAAAGAAAAGCAAATCTATGCAAAAACCAAAATAAATATTAAACTCCCCCCACACTTGATTTTGACTGTGTCCCCACAGTTAACCCAAATGGAAGGAAAAAAGAAAAGAAAATTTTGAAAATATGTGCTATATTTACAAGAGAAAAAAATATTTACAATATATCAGAAAATATATTGACAAGAAGGAAATGAAACGGTCTTCTAAAGACCGATTCATTTGTCTCTTTCAAGTGTGAGAGACACAACTTAAACTCGAAAAACCAAATCGTAAAAAGTTTCAAAGTTGAATGCAGATTTGGAGAAGCAAATGTCGTTTTATTAAAAATCGAACGAGTTGGTTTGTTTTCGATGGCTTGTTGGGTAGATTGAATAATGGATTGAATTTCATGTTTATTTCCACCCAATTGAAATTCAAAATTATCATTGAAAAACTCTTTTGAATTATCGATTTCAAATTCAAAATGGTGATTCAAATCTACTTCTTTAAAATTCAACTCATTTTCAAAAAGTCCGAAAAATTTGTGTTCATCAAATTCGTCCTCCTTTGAATTATTCACAACTTCATTGCACAAATCATTTTCAAATTCTAAAGTTGTGGTTTGAAATTCGTTATTTTCAGAAAAAGGAAGATCGAATTTTAAATTTTGTTCCACCCTCTCAAAAGAATTGAATTCCAACTCAATTACCGTATTATTAACAACTTCGTTAAGATCGTCATTTTCAATTTCAAAAGTTGTTATTTCAAAATCATCGATTTTGGTAAAAGATGGATTATTACTCAATTCATCACATGTTGAAATTTGATTTTGTTGTTCACATTGTTTCAAGTATGTTTCAAATACTAAATCCGTGTGATTATCAAAAATTTCGTTTATTTGCTCGACAAAATCAAACTTATAATTATTAACTTGAGTAGTTTGAAATTGTTGAGAACAAAAATCGTTAATCGCACCATCATTGAAATTATTCCCATTTCCAAAATCATTTGAAAAATTATTCACATTTTCATTTTGAGTTTGAAATTCATTTTGGAGTTTGAAATTGATTTGGCAAGGGTTATAATCAAAATCATTTGAATTTGGAAGTGAATTCTAATTTTGAATATTTTGAAAACTTTGACTTGAATTGTTGCACAAATATGAATTACACCATTCATTTATTCTTTGATTTTGTTGTGTGCTCATTTTAAGTGAAGATTCAATTTGTGTTTCAAGAGTTGAAGGTTGATCATTAGTTTGAAAATTATGTGGTGCAAAATCAGAGTTATTTTCAAAATTTTGAAAAGTTGATGGTGTAAAATCGAAAGTGTTTGGACAATAGTTGTTATTTAAATAACCATATGAATTTGGTGCAAAATTATATGGATTATATTGATTTTCACAACTATCGTAAAATTCATGGAAATAAGAAAATTCTGACATTTTAAAGATTTTTTTTTTGGTTTTAGAAAAAGAAAAGTAAATATACACAAAAGAGAATTTTTTTTTTTTTTTGGATTTTGGATTTTTTGTTTTTTTTATGTATGCATGAACCTAATGCAACTATATGAATGCAAACTAAATATTTACAAATTTTCTAAAATTATATAATGACAGTTAGATTAATTTCAACAAAAGATTTCTCAGCCAGTTAACGGACAGGAGTTATCGATGCACCAGGAATCACCCTAGCAATGCAACCGAAGGTTTAAGTACTTTCAGAGGAACAACCGATATAATATTTACGAATCGCCGTAATATTTATAAATGGTTATTAATCTGCCGTAGTCTAGACACCGAGAAATAAATCGTTAGAAAAAACCCAATTTGTCATTATACAACAGTGTCCTTAAAAAAAACTAAATGATTGCAAAACAGAAATTAAACGTGAATTACAATGCAACTACGAATGAATTTTTGTTTGTTTTTGGATTTTTTTTTAAATGCAGATGCAAGCAAACAACAATGCAATTAAATAAAAACAAGGGAGAAGAGGACAATACCAGAGTGTCTGAATTTATTAGCATTTTTTTTAAACGGCAATTTTTTTTAAGCAAGCACAAGCAAAGCGGCGTCGTTCCTTCTTGATTTTGCAACCTGAAATAAAGAGTTTTGAATATTTCTTTTATTTTTGACGGAAAGGGGCACTTCTTCTTTTAAAAAAAAAAAAAAAAAAAAAAAAAAACAGGATCCAATACCCAAGCTTATAAACAAAACAAAACACAATTACTCAAACCAGTGCAACGTACCAAACCGAAATTTTCTAAAACTCGACCTATCACAATTGAACAAATGGAAACAAGGGCTGAGGAAAAGTGACCATTTTTTTTTCTAGGAATGCAGTGAGACAAACAAAAGAAAACAAGGAAGATTCAAGACTTAAAAGCTCAAGCGAACCAGTCCAGTAACCAAAAAGAAAGGCCGGCCCAATATAGATTCACAAGTCCAAGACCCGTAAAAAGAAATATTTACCAAAACCGAACTAGTCCACATTTTGCACTGCTTAGTTTCTTAATTAATAACAAATATTCTCAGAAGATTAAAAGCCGAAAACAAATCAATTCAAACTCGAAATTGTAATTCTGGAATAAATTTTGGAAACAGGAAATGAAAGCAATTTCAGAAGTGTGGGATTGATTGAGATCGGCTATTTTAACTGATTTGGGGTTCGGGTTGCTCGATTTCGGTTTGCTGTAGTTAGAATTGGGGGGTTTACGGAAACGAAGGAGGTTGTTTGGATGAGTATTCGGTGAAGATTTGATATGAAGGTGAGGATGAATGGTTTTGCGTGGATGAAGGTTAGATGTGTGAAACTTTGAAGTGGATTAACCTGGAAGATGGTAAGGCTGATGCCAGTGTTTTGATAAATGAGGAAGAAGTTTGTAAGGGGAGTTTGAACTGGTGTATGGCAGTAAGGTTTTGCCGTGATGTGGTTTGAAAAGGAGTGGTATGTTGGTAAAGAAGGTTAGAAGGCTGTTAGAAAGAGGTAGATGTCTGTCAATTGTTGACGGTTGGCTGATGATGGAGATGGTCGAACTATGAGGGTGGTGACGAGATTGAATGCAGTGTAGTGATTACGGGGTTGTTTGAGGATGGTGTAGGAGACTAACTGTGGTGTGAATGGTGAGGGGTATGGTTAAAGTGAATGAGGGTGGGCAAGGAGGTGTTTGAGTTTTTTTTTTTTTTTTTGTGGTTGACAGTACTATGTGATTGCTTGAGGCAAAGAGGAATGGTTGGAGTTCTTGTGTTGAACTGCGGACAGTTCTGTTGTAGGGTTAATGAGCAGGAGAAGGAAATGTGGGCGGTTTTTGTTGAAGGGCTGTGGATGAGGTAGCAGGTTTTGTAAGGGGATGCGGTATAGTTTTGGAGTGCTGTGTGAAGGTGGTTTGTCTGGCAAGACGGTGGTTTGGTTACTGGGGAACTTGGGTGGTAAAGGTGATTGTGTCACAGCAGGTTAGTGTGAGTTTTGTTGAGGGAAGGGTTGAATGGGGATGAATGGAGTATTGGCGAGTTGTTTGGGTGAAGAGGCAGAGGCTGATGTTATGTATTAGTGGATTTGTTGAGGTGTGGTGCTGAGGGGATAGTAGCCTGAAGGAATTGAAAGTGGGGGATAGTAGCCTGTATGGTTTGGGTTGAAGCAGAGCCGGCCCTGGCCCAAGGCGACCAAGGCAGCCGCCTAGGGCCTCCGGCCGGAAGGGGCCTCTAAATTTTACGGTTCGGTATATATAAAACAGTTTGCATTATAGAAACAATGAAGTGAATAGTTCATTGGTATAGTGTGTTGCTGGTCAAGCCAAGGACCCAGGTTCAAATCCTAGTAGAGTATTTTTTGCTTGTACAGTTTCAAATGTTGTTTACAGCTTTTGACAATTTTTTTTCTGTCATGGACCCAATTCTTTTTTTTTGGGCCTTGGGCCTCCAATACTTCAGGGCCGGCCCTGGGTTGAAGGCTTGAATGGAGTTGATTGTAGTGGATGCAAGGTGTTTGAAGTGGTTGGTGGAGACGAATGGTATGTCGGTGACTGTATTGTTTTATGGTTTGTTTGTGGAGTTGAGCTGAGTTGAAGTGATTAGGGTTTGTGAAGGAGGCTTGTGTGAATGAAGAAGTTTGGTTGTTTGATGAAGGATGTAGACAATATGGTGATGTGTGGATGATGTTTAGGTTGCGAATTGGGTTGACTTTGGAGGAGCTATGTTGAATGAGGCACAACAGCCGATTACTGAAATGCACAGAACTGTGCACAAGAAACAGGCAGAGAAGTAGAAGGTGATCGATCTGTGGTCAGAGGCAATGAAGTTGGTGGAATGATGCCTGAAAACTGTGATATAAAAATGGTTTGTAATGTGACCTTTGTGGAAGAATGTTGTAAAGAGGAGTTTTGGCAGTATGTCCAGTTAGCGATTGATGAAACTTGGATGGAGTTGTGGGTAACAGTTTGCTGTAATTGCAATTGAGTGGGTGGTGAAGAAGTAGAAATAGGAAATAGAGAGAAAAGAATGTAAAAGAACAGTAAAAGCAGAAGAGTGCAATGTAATGTACCTTGGTTGTGTGAAATCTTGAATTGCAATGAATCAGTCACCAGTTTTGTGTTTTCGACTGTGAGCAGATTGAAATTCAAAATACAATGTCTTTTTTTTGTAAATAGAGGATAAGAAGAACTAGAACAATGAAACAAACACATACAAAAAAAAAAATTAAACTAAACACAAAAACAAGTGAACAAACAAAATTTATGAACAAAACAAACAAGCAAACTTTTTTTTATTTTTAAAGAGAACACAATGAGAACAAAGAACAAAACAAAAGAACACAAACAACGAACACACAAATGCAAGTGAACAAAAAAAACTAACAAACTATACAACGAAACAACACAATTTTTTTTATAACAAATAAAACAACAAGATGAAAATTAATCCGAAGAATAAAAATAAAATCAAATTCTCTCCCCGGCAACGACGCCAAAAACTTGTTCGCTAAACTATATTTCTATTGAATTAGAAAATCGTCATGAATATTGAAATAACCGGCAAGTGCACGGCGTACTATTGTAATACATAGTGAGTGCGAGTTGATCCACAGAAAAAGAAGTAATTTTAATTTTATTCAATCAAATTAAACCAAAGTCGAGTGAAGATTTTAACTACAACTACAACTAAACTAAACTAACAAACTAAGATAGCTAAGAATATGAGAGTTAAATAACAACTTAGGAATAACTCCACTCTCAAAATCACATGAATCAACATAAAATGAAACCATGATCTCTCTTCTTTTGGTCATTTGTGAATTTAGTTGATATGATTATTATAAGCATAGCTTATTCATGCTAATAACTAGCACAAAATAAACTATCAAACTATACCATACCACTAAATCACCATACTAGTTCAAATGAAAAATGAACAAGTTGAAATTGAAATATACTTTAAGCATGGTCTATGAACTATTAATTAGAACTATAGACCATCAAATTTTTATTCCAACCTCCACTTAATCACCATCATCATATGTAGATGAAGAGGTAATTAGTGAACACATGACTAAGCATAGCCTATTTGATGTCAACAATATAGGCTATCAAATTCAATAATGAACACAAAACCAATAACATCAACATGACATGAATCACAAAAAGAGAGCATGAATAAAAAAATTATGTTGCATCTACATAATCAAGAGAGCTTCATTACCCATAAGTTGAAAGGGATTAGCCTCTAATGTATGTAATCATGACAACAAATGTAGATTTAAACATAAACAAGAACAAAGAGGAAAATGAAAGAAAAGTAACAAAAACTAACTACACTACTTGCATAAAATAAAGAGATTTACTACAACAAGAAGTAAAAGCATGTAAATAAAAGAGAACTAGATTACTAACATTGCATAAAAGAAAATGAAATTACATGAAAAATGGCTAAGTAGCCATGAAAATAAAAGAGAGCTTTTGATCCTCTCACTAAACTAAAGAAGGGGATAATAGAGAGGATAAAAGAGAGAATGGATAAATGAACATAAAGGGGGTATATATACAAGATCACAAACCCTAAAACCCTAATCACTCATAATCGGAAATCCCCAAAATGGCCCTTCATGAAGCTTCTAATCCTCTCATAGCCACTAATGAGTCATGTAGGATGCATGAGTCCTTTTGTCTCATTCACTTAGTCTTTAATAAGAAGCTTAAGAGAAAGAGGTTAATTTGAGAGGTAGGGTCCTCCATGATCATGTATGAGAATTATTTCCTCTTCATTCCTTTATATGCATGCATTTGTGCTCCAAATCTTCATGTGTAAGCATTATTTGTGCTCCAAAATTCCTATTAGAGACAATAACAAAGAACAAGTAAATGCAATCACAAAATAAAACATGCATAAGTGATTAATTTTTTCCAAAATGAGTGATGATTTTGAAAATATTTAAAATATGGTTTGATCGTATAAAACACCCAAAAATGTTCATTTATTTAATTAACAAGAATAAATATGTGAATATAAATGTGCATTTTTACGTGCACATCACCGTGTGATATATATTATTACAGCTTCTATTTTACTGTTGTAATATATCCAAAAATTATATACATATTACTAATAAAAGAATTCATTGTAGAACATATTATCTACAAAACTGAAGACATCAAACAAACTTAAAACATGAACCAAAATAATACATCATTTTTTAAAACTCTCATCATTTTTTTTTTACATAATACGCTGACAAAACACAATAGATATATACCCAACAAAACAATCTAACCAAGAAAACAATCTAAAGTAGTCATTCACATCACCAGTTAAACCTTACAAGAAACATAACCATTCCAAAATATATACATCGATGCAACACAAAAAATACATATAAAAAAAGTTTTGTCCACATACTCAAAACTTGTAGCTACATACTAATCAGGTTCAGGTGTCTCAGATCGAGTACTTCAAGATTCCATACATACAAACCTAGTTAAAAAAATACAAAATGAGAATTCAAAATGCTAATAAAGAGTTTCTCATGTGTCATTATAATCCAACTACTAATAAACTGGTTACATCATGCAATTGTGATAATTGCACTTTACATGCAGGAAACATCCGCAACAACCATGTCCAACACTGTTGTAATATAATGATTAAGAAGTTTTTAAGTTTGTATTGGTTCATGTCTGATACAATATGTACATGTCTGATACAATGTATTTATAGGTCATATAGAAGGAAATATTCTACTTCATATAGTTTTAAACATTTTTCGAGCATGGTAGAACGATAAACACCAATTTAAACTATAAAAAAGGGTATATACCTGCTCAAATCTTAATAATTTTAGCAGCTCTAATTAAAGGATTGTTTACACCAAAATTTGGCAAAACAACCGAAATATTGCTTAACACGTCACCTAATCGAAGGCGAGATGCTTAGAAAGCACGTCACCTTTTCAGAGGCAAGATGTAAGTAGCTTTTTACAATTGTGTGAGGCCATATCTAATACATGAAAACATCAAAATATAGAAAGAAGACAAGAGTTTATAGTGGTTCGACCTTTGAGGAGGTCTACGTCCACTCTTAAGAGAGAATTTTATTATCAACAAGTTGTTTACAAGGTAAGTAAGATCACCCATACATTCAACCAAACTTTCTCTCACACACATCCTTCCATTTGAATTGCTGAAAATGGTAGAGAAATATCTTGGAGAGCGAGGAAATCTCCTTATTACCAAACTTTTGCCGTGGATCTTCGACCTTAAGCTCTATCATATATCATTTGTGGAAGCCATGATCCCATGCTCCATTGATCTTTGTTGGATTATGAAGAATAGATGTTGGAATGCTTGAAGAAGTCCAAAAAGATATTAAGCAGCACCTCCACGTGTTTCCAGAAAAGTCCCCCCAAAATGATGGAGGTAGGGTGCTATTTATAGGCGGAGGAGTGGCTGAAATCTTGTATTCAGGGTTCTGGTCGGCATTTTTGGGTATTTACAAGAATGCCACTACCAGTTGTCACCAGCTGTCAAGCTGTTTTATACATTTCGATCGACCAGGGAGCTCCGCTGGAGGGAAAGGCGACCAGGAAGCAGAAAGATGACCAGGAGGCTGAATAAATAAGGCGGACCGATCAGATGTTGTGGGAACTGTATGGCGCTACACTTTGGATATGCGGACCGAACAGGGATCTTTGTAGAATGGACCGACCCTGAGAGTTTGAAGCTAGTTAGAGCGACCAGATGCCCTCTATCTTTGGAGCGACCCGAAGCCTTATGTTTAGAGGAGAACGACCTGATGTCCTCTATCTTTGGAGCGACCAGAGGTGTTCTGCATTTTGGAGCGACCGGAGGTCTTCTGCATTTTGGAGCGACCAGGTCAGCATGGAGATGAGAGCAACCAGAGGCCTTCCGTATCTGGAGCGACTAAGAATCTTTTGCCTTTGGAGCGACCAGGAATCTTTGTGCACTATGACTGATCCCTCTTGAGAATTACAGGACCGACCCCTTCTTTTAAATGTCCAGAACCGACCCGTACACAATTGTTGATAACAAATCGATCAGGTGGATAACATTTTGCCCCTCGGAGTTCCATAATTTTTTACGAAAGCCTATGGACTTCGAAATATTGTACGATATATTAGTGGATCGATCAGGTTCAACAAGGGGTTGGTTTTGGATTTAATTTGCATGGGTCGGTATTTCTTCTTCAAGTGGATCCGGTCCAAATACTAACTGACCAGACCGATCGGTTTGGCTGTATATATACTTCTTGGCCTCTTCGTATTCCTCACTTTTCCAATTCCGATTACCTTACTTTAATGGCGGCGGCTCTCTGAAGAAAATTCTTCAATCTTCATTTCGCTTCACCGATTCAATCCAGGAAAACAATCTACCTACAAACACTTACCTCGACTCTCTGTCAAGTATTCGAATCTCGATCGTTCAAGTCCAGTTTTTCACCAAAGCCTTGAAGTCTGATCCAAACTTCTTCATCTAATTGATTTTATCGCAGGTATATAGCTATACTTCTTTGTTAATTCAAGAATGATGAACGTTGGTTTGAGTCTTTGAGGTTGAACTGCACTTAAACTAGTGTTGATGTATGATTGCGATTTGTATGAGAATTCTTGAACACGAAATCCACTGAATATTGACATGTTTAATAGTAATGTAATTTGAATTTGCGATGATGACTTTGGAATGAGAATTCTTGTAGCCTTTTTTGTTGTGATGATGATCATCACATATTTTTGTAAATGCCTGAATAACTGATGCGAGCATGACTTTCTGTTCAATCCGCCACTTCATAGTGTTTTTGATTATGCATTTGTATTGAATGATCATGTTTTCTTCCTGCTGTGCGACCGGCCTGGTCGATCCTAGAACAATTGAGTGGTCGGTTTTAGACTGTTTTTTTCATAGAAATGTTGGTCAGTTTTTTGTTTAATCAAGCAATTTAAAGAGACCAAACAGTGTATAGACCAAGCAGCTCCTTTTTGACCTATATGACCGACCAGAACAGGCTCGCTTAAGATTGAATTAATCTTCACTTGGTAAGACTGACCCAGGCGGTTTTGAATCTCGACTGACCAGGTTGTAATTGATTTCAGACCAATCGTAGAGTGATCAGCCTTAGGATGTTTTTACCGACCCAATAGAGGCTAGTTTTGCGCGACCAGAACCTGACTATTTTTGAGCTATCAGGTCTTGACTGATTTTTAAGCGACCGAATCTTCATTAGTTTAGAGCGACCAAGTGTCTTATCAGTTTTGAGCGACCGGGGATTGAATGGTTTAGAGCGACCAGGTACTTTTCCAGTTTTGAGCGACCAGGGCTTGACTGGTTTAGAGCGACCGGGTGCTTTACCAGTTTTGAGCGACCGGGTCTTTAATTGGCCAAGGCCGACCCTGCTTGGGCTTAACTAAAATTCTTGTGGTTTGTTTTTCCAACATGCTTATTTGTGTAGAAATGACAACCAAATGAAGGACTCGCAAAAATGTTGAGGGAACCTCACCAACTAGAGAAGCCGAGACCTCTGATCGAAATGTTGAAACTTCTTCAACTGCTACCACTAAGATGAATGTTACTCAAAACTTTCCGAGCCCTCGATTTCTTACTCATACACCAGTTGATAGCTACTTGACGACACTTGAAGTTGACTCGTATCTTAAGTTGTGCAAGCAATATGGCCTATCTGACGACGAAGTCAAGTTCCCTGGAAAAGATGGTTTGCCTGACCACCCTCCCCCTGGATATGTTGCAGTTAATCGGGGGATGCTCCAGAGTGGAGCGATTCCTCCTTTCAACCCTTTCATAGAAATGATCCTAAAGAATTTGGCCATTGCTCTTTATCAGTTACACCCTAATGGCTATTTTATCCTTATGAGTTATACGTGTTGTTCATGAGAATCATAAAACACGAACCAACTTTCAAAGATATATGCTCGTTATACTCTTTTAAGAAACGGAAGAAGGATCGTCCTTCCTTTTTCTTCATGGAAAGCAGGCAATCTAGGGTCATAACTGGCTTGTTCGAGAGTATCAAAGGATTTTCCGATCAATTTTTCTATGTGCGATGTCCTGACAACTTTTTCGGCCGATGGACCGAAGGAGGTAAATATCCACAAAGATTTCGTTTTACCTGTTACGACCATTTACTGACTTTTCTTCATTTTACAGAAGCTCCTTCTGACCAAGAAACAAATATTAACCAATCTCTTCTGGAATTATTATTATCTGTTAGCGAAACTGAAAGGAGTAGACAATTTTTGCTTTCCGAAGAATTCCTTCGACAATACAACCTGCTTCCCCCATCCCGTACTTTGACGGTGAAGAAGACAGTCAAGAAATACACGAAGAAGTTTACACAATCTAGTAGTGGAAGAAAAAAACCTGTGAGCACCCCTGAAAAACATGAACACACCTCTGAAAAACAGGTTGACACTTTGGAAATCCCGGAGAAAATTGCAGAAACCCCGCTTCCTTTAAACACCGGAGAGGAAATTGTACAGCGGGAGGGTAAACAGCTTGAGGTAGAGGAAACGACTTTAGATAACGAACAAATCATTGAAGATGTTCTTATGGATTCAACTATTCCCAATGCCCAAGATGGAGATTCCACGGGTACCTTTGGTGAACTTCCTGACTTAGATACCGTGCAATATCTCAATAAGGACAAAACTCCTACCTCAGGTTCCACAGCCCCTAACGTTCAGCCCGATTCCAATCCTCAAGAAATTCCCGAGCTAGTGCCGGATGCAAGGGTAGACTTAGGATCAAATCCCGACACACGCTTGCTAGGCATGTTTTTTAGGATTAAGCTCGTTTGTAGTCGTAATCTCATCTACTTACTTCGCATGTTGTTTTACTCACATACTTTTCAAATGCTGAAGGAGTCTGTTACTTTTGCAGGAATGAGGCCGCCCTCACTTATCGACAATTTTTGGAAGAACAGACAGTCTTCCTCCAACCTTCCCCATCCCTTGAAGAAACTCTTTAAGCTAGCCCCTCCTTCAACCAAGACATCTCAACCTCAGAGATTGCATGATCATCACCCAATTCCTTCTCATGCTTCTTATGAGCGAACTACAGAGCAAAGAGCATGGTTTTACGATCATCTCAGGACAACGGATGATGAGGCAAGGCAAGAAAAAGAGAGCTCTCTGGGAAAGAGAAAAAGTGGAGATGATCTGAGCATGGAGATCCCTCAGAAGCGTGCACGAGAATATGTCCCTCCCTTTCCAACCCCGGCCAAGCTTCAAGCCATTATTTCAAGGCCGCGCGAAGTACTTGACGTAGAGAAGGAACTTGGAGGTTCCAGTTCTCCTTTTTCTCACAGATTCGGAGATATAAGAGGGATAAAATTTGATGTAGATCTCTGCCCCAAAGACAAATGGGACATGATTGAGGATGTGGCAAAAGCAAAGGATCTTTTAGATGGTATCGTCAAAACCATTGACAAGCGTTTATCAGCGTGGCATCGACTTGGCTATGAGTTTCAGAATCTCAACAACCACCGAATTGAAAGCATCAAAAACTTGGAGGATGAAAAGGCCCAGCTTATTCAAGTCATCAAAACCCAGGAAACCCAGATCTCTTCATTAGAAGGGGGTTCTAAAGTGAACGATTTGGAATCCGAGATTGAAAGGCTTCATAAGGAATTCAAAGCTGCTAAACATAATGAAGCCGTATTGGAGAAACAATATGAAGACGCCTTAAAAGCACAAGAAGATGCTGAAGCTCAGCTAGCCCTGGAAAGAAGGACTTCATCTGCTCGTGAGTCGGAAATCATACCTCTTCGTGACAAACTTGCCGTTGAAATTGTCAAAACTTCTACTTTGGAGAAAGAAAGGCAAGAAGCTTTGGACAATGCCCAAAAGATTAAGGAAGAGGACGAGGCAACCTTCATGGAATTTTATGTTTGCAGCGTTATGTATGGGGGGAGCCTTCGTTTCTTAGGAGAGGGTTATGGGAACATTCTTGCTTATGTTTGGGAAGAGGTATTAAAACGATCTGACGGGGCCGAGGACAGCCAGCTCTAGCTTGATTTACAGGATGAAGAGGATCGAGAGGCCTTAGCTGAAGGCAGAAACTTCCTCAAGAGCCAACACGGTGAATCATCCAGAGCTAAGACTTCAGGTACTATTGTTGATAATACTTTTACCGGGTTGACTGATGACGTTGACATCTCAAGCTTTTCGACTTGTGTAGATATCGCGATTCCTTCCCCTGCTGCTGGAAATTCTGTTGAGGACAGACAGCAGGATTCGGATGGAGAAATAAACATTGATGATTATGAAATCAGTGCGAACCCTCCCGCCTTAGGTAAAGTTGACATGTGCCCAAGTTATATTTGACTTAGCTTGTCTCTTTCCCCCTCTGGGACATTTTAAGCTCGTGGATCATTATGATTATGCGATGAATTCACTTTCACCATTGCCCCCTGTCGGTGGATACACAGCCATGGTGATGAACGCCATTGAAACTGACTTGCCTTTATTTAATACAGGCCCACTTGTTGATGTTTCCACGGACATAATGCTTGCTCAACCAGGCTCTCAGGAAGAAAGGATTGACGTGATTTCCAACCTTGATCGAGACCTCCACAACCTCCAAGAAGACGACCATGATTCTGAGGAAACAATCGATGATGTGATCGACAATCAAGGGGAAAAGGTCAGTTCTTCCACTGGTCGAAAAAACTGAAAGCGTTCTATCAAAAAGAAGACCACTAGCTCGTCAACCCCTGAGGGTTCTGCTTCCAAAACTGCATTGAGATCTGGAGATTTGAAGAAGTAGTGGCTTAGACTTGCTTGTTTTGCGTTTACCAGACTTTATCCAGACCAGATGTATATGCGAGTGCCGGCCCTCGCTTACTACTTTGCAATGTTCTGAATTCTGAATAATTTGTACTTGACAATGCTATGACTTGATCTTGTGCTTGAACGTGATGTAACAATGTTCTGTGTTTTTGTACTTTTAACCTTGTTATCACGTTTTTTTCCGTATATTCTGGTCTGTCCACCGCACTTGCACATCTTTCTTTACACATTCTATTGTCTATGGAATTTTCAATTATGTATGGTTGTAATGATCCTTTGGCACGCGAAGAATCAAACAGTTACTTTCGGCTTTCTGATATGATATGCCCCCGTACTAGTGGATTGTTTCAACCCTGATATAATGGCAATGAACTTAAGCATTAGATGCTTTAAGTTGTAATCAGAATTTAAAAGCGTCTGTCATTGCACTGTGACATTTGGAGCTTTTTATTCTTCATACGAACTTTACATGTATTATTTGGAATTCCCCATTTTTTGCATTTAAATGCATTAGATATCCGAGAAATGAATGAATTCCTCTTGAAGATGTTTTTTGTTGAAGACTCGGCTTGGCAATAACGTGGTCAGATTTTGTCTGACTTTAAGTTATTTGGCTGAGCACACCCGGAGAGGTTTTGGGTTTAAAGACTCAGTTTGACAATAACGTGGCCAGATTTTATCTGACTTTAAGTTATTTGACTGAGCACCCCCGGAGAGGTTTTGGGTTTAAAGACTCAGTTTGACAATAACGTGGTCAAATTTTGTCTGACTTTGAGTTATTTGACTGAGCACTCCCGGAGAGGTTTTGGGTTTAAAGACTCAGTTTGACAATAACGTGGTCAGATTTTGTCTGACTTTGAGTTATTTGACTGAGCACCCCCGGAGAGGTTTTGGGTTTAAAGACTCAGTTTGACAATAACGTGGTCAGATTTTGTCTGACTTTGAGTTATTTGACTGAGAACCCCCAGAGAGGTTTTGGGTTTAAAGACTCAGTTTGACAATAACGTGGTCAGATTTTGTCTGACTTTGAGTTATTTGACTGAGCACCCTCGGAGAGGTTTTAGGTTTAAAGACTCAGTTTGACAATAACGTGGTCAGATTTTGTCTGACTTTGAGTTATTTGACTAAGCACCTCCGGAGAGGTTTTGGGTTTAAAGACTCAGTTTGACAATAACGTGGTCAGATTTTTTCTGACTTTGAGTTATTTGACTGAGCACCCCCGGAGAGGTTTTGGGTTTAAAGACTCAGTTTAACAATAATGTGGTCAGATTTTGTCTGACTTTGAGTTATTTGACTGAGCACCCCCGGAGAGGTTTTGGGTTTAAAGACTCAGTTTGGCAATAACGTGGTCAGATTTTGTCTGACTTTGAGTTATTTGACTGAGCACCCACGGAGAGGTTTTGGACGGAACAACACTTGTTTCAAAGGTTGATCTGTAAGGACCTTGATAGAGTGAGATTGGAAATAAGGCCTGAGCTTCTGTGATGCAATAAGCAGAGCATATGCAAGCTTTTTGATCTTCGGATAATTCATCTCTGCCCTGGTAAACCTTTTGCTGACGTAGTATACCGGCCACTGAATTTTATTTTCTTCCCTGACGAGGGCTGCGCTTAGAGCATGGGATGATACTGCAAGATATAAGAACAGGCTTTGTCCATCTTTTGGTTTTGACAACATCGGAGGTGATTCCATGTGCTTGATAAGATCCTCAAATGCTTGCTGGAATTCAGGAGTCCACTGGAAATTCTTCCTTTCCTTTTTCAATGCACCAAAGAGGGGAATGCACCTGTCCGTTGCCTTTGAAATGAAGCGGCTTATTCCTTTTTAGTCCGCGGAGCTCGCATTTCTCGCAAGGCAACCACTTGTGCTGGGTTTGCTTCAATGCCCCGGGCGTTGACCATGAAGCCAAGAAACTTTCCTGAAGCTACACCAAATGAACATTTGAGTGGATTTAGCTTCATGCGGTATCGCCTTAAGATTTGAAACATTTCGTCAAGGTCTTCCATATGCCTTTTTGCTTCCTTGGATTTTACCAACATGTCATCAACATAGACCTCCATGGTTTTTCCAATTTGCCCTTTGAACATCGAATTCACCAGACGTTGATACGTGGCACCTACATTTTTCAAACCAAACGGCATTACCTTATAACAATACAAACCGCGATCAGTTATGAAACTAGTACTATCCTGGTCTGGCTCATGCATCATGATCTGATTGTAGCCTGAATATGCGTCCATGAAAGACAACAGTTCATGTCCCGCCGTTGCATCGACAAGCTGATCAATTCGAGGTAGGGGGAAACTGTCTTTTGGGCACGCTTTGTTTAGATCAAAATGATCAACACACACCTTCCATTTGCCGTTTGACTTTTTTACAAGAACTGGGTTGGACACCCATTTAGGATAGGTGGACTCGCAAATGAAGCTGTTCTTTAATAGCCTATCCACTTCATCCTCTAAAGCCTTAGACCTCTCAGGGCCTTGCATCCGTCTTTTCTGTTTCACAGGATGTATGCTAGGATCAATGTTCAGCTTATGCACAATCACTTCCGGAGATATTCCACACATATCTGAATTGTTCTAAGCAAAGACATCCAAATTCGTCTTTAGAAAAACAATCAATTCTTTTCGCAGCAAAGGATCCAACTGAGAGCCTATCTTTACCACCTTATCTGGATCGTTATCATGGACCTGTATAGAAATGGTAGCTTCAGCCGGTGCTGCCCTTTCCTCCCCTGCGCTGGTTTTTCGCGGATCCATATCTTCTTGCATTTCATTGTATTCTCCAGCACAGGGGGAGGTCATTAATTTCTATAAGGGGCTTCATGGATGCAGAGAGGAGTCTCTACATCCTTCTTGATGTCATACTTGCGAGCTTCAATCAACTCTTCCATATAGCAGTCTCTCGACTCTTGAGGATCTCCTTTGATTACTCCCACTCCGTTTGCAGTTGGGAACTTCATCGTCAAACACCATGGAGCAAGAGCTATCTTGAAAGCAACTAGTGCTGGTATTCCCAAAAATGCATTATACCCTGACAGCGAGTCTATTATCACAAAAGACTGCATCATGGAAACTTGCTTCTTCTCCTCACCAAGCTCTACGAGGAGATCGATTACACCAATAGGCTGAGTTGGTACACCAGTGAAACCGTGTATTTTATTTTTACTTGCTCGCACATTATCCATGGACAACCACATTTTAGAGAAAGTATTGTAAAACATGACATTTACAGATGCTCCATTATCAATCAGTACCTTCTTCACTATTGCTGGACCCAAGCCAATAGTGATCACCATTGGGTCAATGGTTGGAGTCAATATTCCACTGGAATCCCGATCTCGGAATACCACATCTTCCCCATGATGTTTTTGGTATTTTCCAACGAAGTGAGTTGCTGCAAATTTTAAATCCATTTTCTTTTGAAGCACTGCCTAGTTCATTTGTATACCTGACAATATCCTCCCAGGTATCTCCTGCAGGATGAGGTCCACCACTGATTGTGTTGATAACAGGTCGAGAACCATTTGCAGGTGTTCTTCCGTATTGACTTGGATGAATCTGCTGCCGTTGAGTAGGCTCAGTATCCGACAAACGTTTCACGTACTCCTGAAGACGGTTCTTTCTTATCAACTCTTCAATTAGATTCCTCAAGTGCCGACACTCATTTGTGTCATGACCTGGTCGATTATGAAATCGGCAAAACCTCCTTGAATTTGCAGCTTCTTCGGACACCTTTATTGGTTTCGGGCTCGGATAATACTCCGTAGCTTTAGTTGCCATGTATATGTGCTCGAGCATATCATTCAACGGAGTAAGATCCGTAGGCTTGAAGAAGCGTCGCTTTTTAAAATCCTTATCGTTCTTGGCATCATTATCGTTTCCTCTTTTTTGCCCCCCACGTGAATTTATCTGATCGGTTTTTGTAGAAGCTTCTTTTTCTCTAGAACCACATTAGTTTTGGTCTTGCCAACAGAGTAAATGGGATCATCTTCAAGACTCATGTATTCCTCGGCTTTGTCATAGAATTTCTCTAATGTGTTGGGCTTCTTTCTCTTTAACCACCTTCCAAATTCAGAATGTTTATCTATGCCCCCCTTCAAGGCCATTAGAATTAGCCTTGGCTCGTGGGTCCCTACTTCAGCAGCGGCAGCATTAAAACGACTTAGAAAAGATCTAATCGTTTCACCCGGAGCTTGTTCCAACTCGTTGAGGGACATAATATCTCTAACCTTCGTTGTCTGGAGGTGGAATTGGTCTTGAAAACATCTTGCTAGTGTGAAAAAATTATCAATAGATATGGGAGGCAATTTAGTGAACCATAATGATGCTACTCCTTCCAAGTACATTGGAAAGTACAAACACTTAAGCTCGTCGGTTGCTTGGGCCCCATCCATGTGTTGGTCGTATCGAAACAAAAACACATTGGGGTCGCCTGTCCCATTGTAGGCTTGGATTGTAGGTGGCTTGAATTTCCGTGGGAAGGTTGCCTTTTTGATTCTCTCAGTGAGAGGGGTTTTTAATGGCGTGAACTCCCATTCAGCCTCATTATCATTTCGAGATTTGCTTTCTTTCATAAGCTATTGGACCATTTTCAGGAAGCGTTCCCTCTCGTGGAGGCTGTCTGCGGGGCGGACGCTTTTGTCTTGACCGGCAGCTTGCCTAAGCAAGCCATCACGGTTGTGACTCCGGGGTCCTGGTCTTTCATCATTAGAAAGTGGCCCTTTGGCAGAATTGGCCGCTTGACGAGAAGTAATCCCCGCGTTATGGTTCCGATCAACATGCTTTGAATTATCATGCTTTCCTTTATTAGGATCAGAGGTCTGTTGGATAGATTTTTCTCGGTTCGGACTAGAGGAAGAAGATCTGGTACCCTCTGCATGAGCAGTCCTTGTGGCTACCTTTGCTGTAGCAGTTTGAAGAGCAAAGAGTGAATCTAGCCTTGCCATTATGGCTTTGTTAGCTATTTCCTGTTGTTGTGTCAGACCCGCGACGGCTTGATCAAGCTCGCCTCTTGTGACATTCACGCCTCCATTCGATGTTTCGCCTATTTCAAACCGGTTAACGGCGGGGGTTTCCTCTCGATTTCCCTCGTTAGATGCTCTAGCCCTTACTTCCTTATTTGCTTTTGGCGCCATTATTTCAGAAGACAGCTTGAACTTTGAGGATAGTTCGTCAGGAGGCCCAACTCGTAGATTCGAGTGGCCTATTTTGAGACTAGGCTTAAAAGCTCCACTAAGCTTAAAAGCTCCAAGATCTTCATAATATACTTGATGTCAGGAAGTAGATCGGCCCCACGGTGGGCGCCTAATTGTTTACACCAAAAGTTGGCAAAACAACCGAAATATTGCTTAACACGTCACCTAATCGAAGGCGAGATGCTTAGAAAGCACGTTACCTTTTCAGAGGCAAGATGTAAGTAGGTTTTTACAATTGTGTGAGGCCATATCTAATACATGAAAACATCAAAATATAGAAAGAAGACAAGAGTTTATAGTGGTTCGACCTTTGAGGAGGTCTACGTCCACTCTTAAGAGAGAATTTTATTATCAACAAGTTGTTTACAAGGTAAGATCACCCATACATTCAACCAAACTTTCTCTCACACACATCCTTCCATTTGAATTGCTGAAAATGGTAGAGAAATATCTTGGAGTGCGAGGAAATCTCCTTATTACCAAGCTTTTTCCGTGGATCTTCGACCTTAAGCTATATCATATATCATTTGTGGAAGCCATGATCCCATGCTCCATTGATCTTTGTTGGATTATGAAGAATAGATGTTGGAATGCTTGAAGAAGTCCAAAAAGATATTTAGCAGCACCTCCACGTGTTTCCAGAAAAGTCCCCCCAAAATGATGGAGGTAGGGTGCTATTTATAGGCGGAGGAGTGGCTGAAATCTTGTATTCAGGGTTCTGGTCGGCATTTTTGGGTATTTACAAGAATGCCACTGCCAGTTGTCAGTTGTCAGTTGTCAAGCTGTTTTATACATTTCGATCGACCAGGGAGCTCCGCTGGAGGGAAAGGCGACCAGGAAGCAGAAAGACGACCAGGAGGCTGAATAAATAAGGTGGACCGATCAGATGTTGTGGGAACTGTATGGCGCTACACTTTGGATATGCGGACCGACCAGGGATCTTTGTAGAATGGACCGACCCTGAGAGTTTGAAGCTAGTTGGAGCGACCAGATGCCCTTTATCTTTGGAGCGACCCGAAGCCTTATGTTTAGAGGAGAACGACCGGATGTCCTCTATCTTTGGAGCGACCCGAAGCCTTATGTTTAGAGGAGAACGACCGGATGTCCTCTATCTTTGGAGCGACCAGAGCTGTTCTGCATTTTGGAGCGACCGGAGTTCTTCTGCATTTCGGACCGACCAGGTCAGCATGGAGATGAGAGCGACCAGAGGCCTTCCGTATCTGGAGCGACCAAGAATCTTTTGCCTTTGGAGCGACCAGGAATCTTTGTGCACTACGACCGATCCCTCTTGAGAATTACAGGACCGACCCCTTCTTTTAAATGTCCAGAACCGACCCGTACACAATTGTTGATAACGAATCGATCAGGTGGATAACAAGGATTTTCTTTTGAAATCTCATCCCTTCCAAAAGCTTTGTAGTCGATAGAACTGTCATGCATGTCCAGAATGATGACCACTGCATTGAAACCTGATAAGACCCACTTTATTGCTACAGCAAGAGCATCTGTTTGTACCAAATTGAGTTAACGGCTTGTTTGGCACTTTCTTAGCCTTCAATTAGCAGGGTACCTTCACTATTCGCAATTTCAACTAAATTAGTTTAGTGACATATTTGTAAGAAAGGTAAGGTTACTCTTACAACTTCAGCACAAGCAGGTCAACATCAACCAAATCACCACACCACTTATACCATCATCACTTGAAGCTCCTCCGCTCCTATCTCCAGCCTTCACCATAACCTCTTCAAACATAATCAAACACCTCTTAATCCTCTGCAAGAACATACCCACATCTAAAAACCAAGCATTCACACAAAAATAAAAGCCACCCCATTTTCTTTAACAATAAATCCTGCTGGCAACTCCATTAGTAACCACGACAAAATATCATATAATCAAACTCTTATGTTGTTTTTAGTCATGTAGCTAATATATGTACAAATGCTCTACTCATAAGAGGGAAATATTTTATCAAAAAGAAATTGACAACGACTATAGCTTACTTTCTATTGTGTTAATTAACTTCGTGTTCTTCTTTCTAACTTTCGTCTGCTCCTGTTAATCTTCTTGTGCTCCTTTTTCTCCTTAATATCCATTCCTAAGAAAGATATTATCAAACTGTTAGTGATGCAGTATAGATTTATGCATGTAATGGAAATTGAAAAAAATGTGAGTGCACAAAATAAATAGCTAATATAATGCATTCAAACCATTATATATGAAAATAACCTGACCTCAAGGTGAGATTGGGTGCTCAAATCTAACATGCCATGCAGTTGAAAGGACACCAAGATGCGTGTTATCACTGTTATGGTAGTAAATAACAGAAGATAACACAGTTGCATGATGTCGTATTGCACTTCTCACTCCAACACTAAGTTCAGTATAACCCTCTAAGGAAAATAAAAGCATTTCCTGCTACTAGCCTCTTAGAACTGCCAAACACACTCAAACAAAATTACAAAAGGATGGCTTATTGGCTGACCTTGGAATATGTGATGGAATCTTCACTTAGTATAATGCAAATCTTTCACAAAAAATTCCTGAGCTAAAGGATTATTTTTCATGACCAAAGATCGACGACACTCGTCAGCCTGGCGTCTCAAAAATGAAAAACCATGGGTTCTTGTGTCTTTTATGGTTAACAAACGGTGATTCGTATCACTACATATGATAAGTTTTAGAGGCATTAAAGAAATAAATGATCATAATTTAACGCACGATGCTTCAGATGATGCACAGTCAGACAATCTAGGTTAAAACAAGAGAAAGTTCTCTAAGTATTGCACTATATCTCACGATGAAATACTAAGCCCAGCCATAACTGAAAGGAATTATTATGGAAAATAAAGAACAACAAGTAGTACTACAAAAAGGTATAAAATAAGCATACCTCTCTTGAACGATGCAGGTAAAAACTTGATCTTTTGTTTTAACCTTGCTCGACAGCAAATAACTCCATTAACCTGTCCAAATCGACAGAAAATAGAGATCAAATGGCTAGAAGTCAGGCATCCCCATGCTAGCAACTACTGGTTGAACACCATACTTTGCACTTTGAATCACAGAATACTGCATAAACACCGATTCTTTTAATTAACTTTTGAATAAAATAATATTAGTTATTATTTATGTTACCAGCAACAAACATACATAAAAGCAAGAAGGAAAAAATATCTCAAAATGATTCACATTAGATCTTGATTCATGGACACATAAAAATTAGACAGAGTTGGCATCGATCCTCACTTAAGTTATAGTTATATATGCAGTGGCATCAAAATTCATAACGATTCCATCATCTATGAAAACTGAAAAGAGTGGTGTAAAGACCAGGGGTGCATTTTAATCCTTGTACCATTGAAATCCAAAGAAATGATATATGCAAAATATAAAGAAATACCATATGCATCATATGTAAAGCTCTCTTTTTTCCTTTTTCTTTTTGCTTACCTGAACCAGCAATAGTTGCTTGAAGAAACGAAGAAGAAAAAAAGGTAAAAAGAAGCATGGTGTTTATGCAGTATTCAAAGTGCAAAGTACGGTGCTCAAATGCCTGCGAATGTGAAAACACCCAAAAAGCCATACTTGGTATCTCAAAGCCGACTAGTGGAAAAACACTCCTGCTAGCAAGACGAAACCCCATATACTCCATAAAGAAAACAACAACAAGCTCTTAGTTGAACCAGTGAAATCCGCCTAGCAAGTTGAGCGATGCACGGATCTGAAAACTAAAACCGCACTCGAAATGTAGACTGATGACGTAGTGAGAGGTGGATGGAGGGGATCAATTTTTTGAGGAGGCATAAGTTTTTTTGAGGAGAAGGAATTGGGATCGATTTTTTGAGGAGGCATTAGCTTTTTTGTAACAACCTCAATTTTAGAGTATTTTAATTAATGATTTAATTTCAAATTTTGGTTTATTTATTTTATTTGTTTGCATTTTTTATGGAAATAATTTTTATTTTGATTATTTAAAAGTAAATTTGTTTGGATTTACTAAAACAAATGAATTTTAATTTTGATATGAATACAATTTAATAATACAATTCAATATTTGATATTTTATAATCTTATTTATGGTAAATTTCAATCGAGTTATTTATTTGCATTTATTATTGAATTTTTATATAAATATTTAATTTGTATAATTATACCCTCCATTTTCAATATGGAACTATATCTTTAATTTAATTTCAATTCGTATTGATTGTTATAGATGTAAATACACAAAATTTTAATTGTTCTTTAAGTTAATTTCTATTCGTATTTATTGTTGTAGATGTAAATATAGCAAAACTTTAATTGTCAGATTCTTTTTCTTTGATATCGTTTATTTTATATTTGATTCGCAAAACTGTTGTTAATTTTATATTTCCAAAAACTATTAGTTCCTTTATATTTAATATTTATATTTTTCTTTTTTTGTAATCAATGTTTACCATTTAAATATTACGTCCATTTATTAGTTTAATTTCTTTCCTTGCATGTTCGTTGTTTTCAAAATTAAATCCGTTTGTTCCCAAAATTCATGCATATACATTTTATTTGTTGCTAAGCATTAATAAAGCTCCTCCAATTTTATTCCTTATTCTTACCATTTTTCCCTTGATTCTTCTTGTTATATAATTCTTTATGTTCAAAAAAAAAATTCAAACTGTTCATTTTACTTTTCGTTTCATCAATACTGATGCATGTGAAATATCTACTTATTCGTTTCCAATTCTGGAATGAAGCAACGCATGGATTCTTAATAAAAAAATAATAAAAATAATAATAATGAAGCGGTCTATTGTGCTAAAAAATAGTGCGTTTCCCCTTATCCTTCGTGAATTGAAACAGTCAAGAACTCCCTAACGTTCAAATTTTGAAACCTCAACTACCGCTTTTATTACTTTATTTATGTTTTCATTCCCCTTTTAAAAGCTGCTTCCTTTTTGTATTCATCTGTCCATTCAAAATAATAATATATAAGTGGCATTTGTTTTTCTTTCCTCTCATCATCCCACTTTTTCTTTTATTTCCATCGTCTCCCCACTTCTTATTTTAGATCTGGACAAATCTTACCATCATGAAAACCAAGTCTACTCTATTCCCTTTTGCCCGCAAGCCTCTCCACCACGTTGTTTTCTTCCGTCGAGCCTTACATTTGCCAACCTCGCAACCTCCACATTCGAAACCCCTGATTGCCATTGTCCTTTGCTTCCGCTGCGAGGCCCACCTCATGCCAACCTAAGTTCGTCCATGTCCTCCAGCCTCCGACCTTCACCCGCCCACACCTCTCCGCCAAAGCCCCCAACTACGGCTGCACCCAATCCCCTTCGTGTCTTTTGTGTGCGTGAGTTTCATATTATTATTTTTATGTGTGAGCTTTGTATGTATATTGTGTATATATTTAGTACATGTTTGTGTGTGAGTTTTATTTAGTATGTGTTGTATTTTTTTTTTCTTCTGTGTGTGTTTGTGTGATATATACAACAAAAAGTCCATATAGACACAAAGATTTGACATAGATTGAGTGACATAAAAATCTAAATCATATGATTACCTCATGACTTGCATCCCTCACATAAAGACAAATTAATCATGTGGTTGAGATTTTATGCCTTCTGATTTATGTCAAAATTTTGTGTTCATATAGTTGCTCGCTTTGTATAATGTATGTAGTTGTTGTGTGCGTGAGTTTGGTGAACTATGTAAGTTTATAGGGTATGTTCTACGTGTGCGTTCATGTGTCGAGGTATGAGTATTAACATGTCTGTGTGTTATTTTGTCTGTGTGGTGTGTTGACAATGTGTGTTTGTGTTACTGTGTGGCGTAAGTGATCTTGTTTGTGCGTGAGAGTGATTTTGTGTGTGTCTCCCTTTGTTGAGTGTGTACAATTTTGTTTAAAATTTTATTATTTTAGAAATATATATGTATATATATATAGTTTGGTTGTGTGCATCAATTTGTATAAAATATTTATATATGGTTTTCTTGTGATAAATGTTTGTGTGCATTTATAAATCTATGATTATATATAAAAGAAACATATACTTTGGTGTTGAATGCGTGGTGTTGAGTCTCTTTAGAAATTTAATTATTTTGAAAAAATAAATATGTATATATATATATTTGTTTTAAATATATATATATATATATATATATATATAGTTTTTGCGGTTTTATTTCGGTGTATTTGCGTTGTATGCAATTTAAAAATATATATGGTTTGGTGCTATATAATTCAATATATATATATAAGTGATTTGGAATGTGTCGAATTTTAAATATATAGGTATATATTAATTTTACTGTGTATACGTTTATATTAAATATATTTATATATATGTACTATTTTGAAAAAGATTTGTTGTGTATTTATGTATGATTTATAATATATATACTATTAAAATTTGTGTTGTGTGTACGGTGTGTGTGTATGAGTTTATGTGTGTGTTTCAAATTTTATATTATATATAAGTATATATGATTTAGTATGCATTAGCGTTGTGTTTTATTTAAATGTATAATTTATAAAATATATTTTTTTGCATTGAATTTTAAATATATATATATATATATGTTAAAATTTTCTGTGTGTTTGTATATAATATATATATATATATATATATATATATATATATATATTGTGTAAAGAATTTATTGGGTTTATTTTGAGTCAAGTTTGGTGTTGAGTTTGAGAACCGCTTCAAAACCCAAATAGCTGTACCGATCCATTGAAAATTCTCTAGGCTCCTCTTATAAAATAAAATATTGAACGATCATAGAGTTAAAATCCATTCTAAATCATGCCCGTAAGTCGTTGTTTCATTTTGGGCCACGAAAGGTGAGTTTATCTCACACCTGAAGCATATTATTTCATAGATGTTAGATTAACTGAATGAACTGTTGTGAAATGTATAGGAGTGCCAGTAGAAATTGTTTGTTTAAAATATACACTTTCATATGTGACACGATATTCATATGACATGTGTGTACACAGATTATATATGACTATGATGTGATTGATGATATGTGATGGTTTGTTATGTTATAGATACCCCTAGTTTAGGAAAAATCACTAAGGATTGAAATGATACATACCCGAATGAACATTAGATTAGGGAAAAATCATTATGAGTTGAAATGATAGACCTGAACGATTTTTACTGAATTTGGGATTGCGGGTTGAAATGATAAACCCGCAGAAATTTTATATATTGTGGGTTGAAATGATAAATATCCATATCACTTGACCATAGGGTAGAAAACTATATACGGACACCGTTGGTCATGTTTTCAAATTAAAATGATTTGGAAAATTTGATTGTAATAATATTAATTTAAGATCTTATATTTTATATTTATATTTTAAAGATTTATACTTAAATTTTGTAAATTCTAAATTATATGTTTTAAAATGATTTTATGAGTGAAAATGTATTTAAATGCTTATTTAAGATTTTACTTATAATTTGTTTATTTTGAACTGTATAATTTAATCATATATGTAATTTTAACTTTAAATTAATATATTATAATAAATTATTCTTTTAAACCTATTTCTAAATTATTTTGTAGTGTCCCGAAATTATGGTACAATTTGAGCTGACCAAATAACACAAGTCCAACCCAAATTACACTGAAAACCAGAAAACTAATATAAAGAAAATAGAGGGTGAGAATAGATAAGATAGAAACTTAGAACAACAGAAGAAGAAGAACATACAACATCAGAGTAAATACGACTCTCACAGCGGAATAAACAACATATAATAGATACATAACTTTAAAATCAAATCAGTATATGTATATAGTAACATTATCAGAGTACAACACTTACAACATAGCGGAATAAACAATAGCTATATAATCCTGAAGACTCATGCTCCAAGCTCTCCAAGTATATCTGTAAAATCCTGACTACTTGACTGCCCGTACAAAATTGGGCACCCGAGAGTTTAGGGAAAACAAAACAAAATAAACTTTGGGTCAGTCATGGGACTGTTGTGAGTAAAACAGTTTAAAACAGTTTGAGCAATTAAACGATATCTCATAAAACCACGCCGTATAATGGAACGGGTTTTTCCCTTATGAGAATCTAGAATAGTCTTTCTATCAAAATTCTTTTTATATTATGATAATGTCTATCAACCACAATATAACAATCATCTAGCAGAAACGCTTTCATCTCACGTTCTACATATATAGTATAAAACCAAAACCGCGAGCACTTATTGGATAATGGATTACCAACTATGACAAGGTATGGAACCACCTTCCGATAGTGTACCTATAGAGAGGAATACACTGGGTTCAACAAGAACATTTTGCAACCCGGCCACACATGACCAACCACTCATTTCGCTTGAGTGTATCGAATGTATATCACCAACGGTTGGGATCAGCAACCGTTTCCCGAATGGGACAACATCGAATAGATTAAAGAATGAAATGAATATCTCTAGATAGGTGATAATACACCCTAATGGAAGCAACCCACATAGCCATGCTGCCTGCCCGTTGTCATTTCCCGGTTGTGAGGCTAGAGGCCAAGCTTATCTCTGATAGATCACACATCTATTCACTTTGAATGTCACATAGTCATACCCGCCAAATCACAAATTGATTTCTCCAAAAATACCATGGGTATACAGCTAAGAGAAACGAATTCCTCCGCCACCAAACGTACATACGTTTGAAGAGATCAACTTACGTGATCCATTAAATATACTCTGTCAGACATTCTTCAATACAGGTTGTCCTGGGACTGGACAAACCGAAGGTACTATTCTGAAAACATGACAGCCCTTGGATAACTCCGTCTTTAATTATCTTCATCATATTTGATTCGCAACGCTAATGCCATACAGAGTGGTTTTCAGATAATATATCTGATCCCGGTCTCTCAGTATTGACAACGGAAATGGTCAAAATCTTCGATAGTCGGTGATTTAACTATCAAAGGAAGACATGTGTACAAACAATGGTCATATTTCCAAATGGAAATCTTACCAAGCAAATCATCAATCAACACTAATCCACTTTAATTTAATTTGTCATTAAATTATCCATTTCCCTATTTCTGTTTCCATATGTTCAACATTTCTTATTTTCTAAATTTAGAAAATATACGTTATTAACATTGGAAAACATTTCCAATTCTTATTTTCTATTTTAGAAAACATTTCTGATTCTTATTTGGAAAACATTTCCAAAACTCCTACATTGGATTTAAACAGATGTTTAAATCAAACATCGCTATGTCAACTCAAACCATTATACTCGTTAACTAAATTCACTTAACCAATCTTCACCGTCGAACCATAACCATTCCTTAGTTAAAAACGAAGCCAATCAAGTTGGGGTATAACTACCTCTCAGACCTTAACTGAACAACATTTCTAACTTCGAAACAGACAAGGTTCACCTTTTAAACCTTTAACAAACTTCCTTACGTAACTCTCTTTCGAATAAATCTCTATTCGATAACTCTTTCCTTCGAATAAACTATATTCGATAATCACTCTTCGAATAGCCATATTCGATTAACTCTATTAAAGTTAACACTATTCGATTAACTCTAATCAATTTACTCTTATCAGTTAGCTCTCTTTGATTAACTCTATTCTATTAACTCTATTTGATTAACTCTATTGGATTAACTCTATTTGATTAACCCTAATCGATTAACTCTATTGGATTAACTCTAATCAACTAACTCCCATCGATTAACTCCTTTCGAATAAACTATATTCGATTAACTCCTTTCGAATAAACTATATTTGATTAACTCCTTTCGAATAAACTATATTCGATTTACTCCTTTAACTCTATTCGAATAAACTATATTCGATTAACTCCTTTAACTCTATTCGAATAAACTATATTCGATTAACTCCTTTAACTCTATTTGAATAAACTATATTCGATAACTCCTTTAACTCTATTCGAATAAACTATATTCGATAACCCCTTTCGAATAACTAATATTTGATAACTCCTTTCGAATAACTAATATTCGATAACTCCTTTCGATTAACTCACTTCAAATAACTCTAACTCCATTAACTTTAACTCGATTAACTTTATTCAATTAACTCTAACTCGATTAACTCTAATCGATTAACTCTAACTCGATTAACTCTAATCGATTAGCTCTAACTCGATTAACTCAAATCGATTAACTCTAACTTGATTAACTCTAATCGATTAACTCTTTTATATAATCCATTAAGTTTGATTTCGTATTTTATAATAATATTCCATTTCCAAATTCTATATATATACTTCTATTTATAGAATTATTCATATGAAATCTCTTTTCCATTTCTAACACTTAAATCTCCTTTAAAATTCCATTTTTATAACTATTTATTTCATAAATAAATATTTCCATTTATAATCTATTTGTAAATGTTTTACAAATATTTCCTTTTTAATTCTATTCGTAAATGTTTTACAAATATTTCCTTTTTATTTCTATTTGTAAATGTTTTACAAATATTCCCTTGTTATCTTTATTTATTTCCTAAATAAATATTTCTTTTATCTCTATTTATTTTTTAAATAAATATTTATTTATTCTTTTTATTTATTTCCCAAATAAATATTTCCTTTTCATCCTTCTATTTATTTCCCAAATAAATATTTCCTTTCAATTCTATTTATTTAACAAATAAATATTTCTTTTCAATTTTGTTTATTTAACAAATAAATAAATCCTTTCAATTCTATTTTTTTAACAAATAAATATTTCTTTTTATAAAATCTTTTGATTTTATAAATATTTCTTTTTCAATATAACATTGAAAATTTCCTTTTTAACATTCCAGTATTCCTTATGGTATTTAACGTACCATATAACAATGATCAGTATCATTCAAACATACAAAATCAACAACAGATTTCATATCACATCATATAACACAATATATGAAAAACAGTAAAATAAATGTTGAGGGATCCAGTTGGATTCCTCCGACCTGTTTCCCTACATCCACAGATGTTACACAATATAATTCACATCAATTTCATTTCAATATGAAATATTTTGATAAACAGAATCAATATTTGATTAACGATATATATATATATATATATATATATATATATATATAACTATATCTATATTTTCAACCAATCAATTCGCAGTTCAACCAAACAGTCAACACACAACAATCAATCATCATTTATCTGTTCTAAAAATATGTTATAAAAATATAAACTGGCAGAGTTTGTGAGTTTTACTCACATTGGACGATCATCGTTAAATAACGATAATTGTCGCTTAATTCAGACAGACAATTTATTTCGCTCTAAATTGTAACGAGCTCGAATTCACTCCCAGTCAGTTCCATTGTGTAGCCGCCATCCATACGATCGTAACGGATCTTGTTTTCCTGAATTTAGATATCATACGAGAGAGTTATGCATTTTTAAAGTTTATGTACTAGTTTAAATAAAAAAAATAACCTAACTATTTATTCAATTTGGGCTTAACCTTGGAAATAAGACCCATCACCCTTAAAATACCAGACCCGCACCAATTCCTTTCTTCCCCAAACAAATCCGATGCGAGCTCCTGATGGTCCTCCACCATTTCCATGACATTTCCACTCACGCTTCTCCCATTACACTTCATGATTCAACGAACTAAAACTACCGTGATACTTCCCTTAATCTCCTCTTCAATTTCATCACAAATATCATGTCCTCGCACGCAACTATAGGAATGCGATCCCCTAGTATTTCGCGTCAAACACTGTACAACATCGAACACAATTTCCACCGTATCCTCCCATATTCTGTCTCGAGCTGCCGCTCGACCTCCGAAACCCCAAACGAACAACAAAACCAAGTACCGATGCTTCTAATCTCCCAAACCCAGAACACTAGCATCACTGTCGAAAACCCCAACCATAAATATGAACATCGAACACTATGAAACTCATATGGAGTTGTAGAGGATCATCTCAGGAACTCAAAGATATAAGTTTTACTAATTTAGGAATTTTATTTCCATTTTTACTAATTTATGAAGATCGAGATATCACAGTGGAAGAAAGAAAAATATGACGGCAGTTTTTTTTCGTTGACTGAGGAAGTAAAGTTAGGGTTAGAATGTGTATGTATTTATAGGTAGTTTATATTTTTTTTATTGATTATTTTATTGAGTTTTAATGAATCGTTACTTCCATGTGTTGTTTAAAAATCCTTGTAATCACATACAATACCCAAAAATCACAAAAATAGGCATGCAGCTACAGTTCGACATTACAGACCCAACGAAACTGGTTTCGTCGAATTCCGACTTAGTTTGCTCACAGCGTATTTTTAACCATCAAAATATCGACTGTTTTTTACATTAAAAATCTGTACGTCCACATACTGATCCCAAAAATCACGAAAATTGAAATCTAGCAATAATTTAATATTGCGGATCCAACAAAATTAGTTTCGTCGAAAACGGAGGTCGTTTGCAAAACTGGCTATTTTTAAAGCTCTAAATAACCCTTTTAAATATTAAATATATTTAAAAATAATTAAATTAAATATAAATAAATTTATATTATCGTATATATTCATAATAGAATATCATACAGCTCTAATTGGATTTATAACTCGATATTCAAATCCCGGTTGAATCGATATTCAATTTATATTGAAAAATTCATTTATAATATAAATAAATCATTATAAATTATAAAAGAATTCCATAGCGACTTTTCGAAAATTTGATTTGGATATAACTCAAAATCTATACGACGAAATCCTGATTTTTCCCTTCCATCAGAAAGATATACTTCACCAACTCCGAACATTTCTTGTTTCATAGAAATCCGATTTAAAACGGATTCTGTATATCCATTTGAAGTTCAAATCGCCAAATAACGAACTACCGCGCCATTTCGAGCTCGATTATAATTAATAATTATACGCTCAACCATCGTTAATTAAATATATTCGTTATCGTAATTCAATTTTAAACTGAATCATATATTTTGAATTGTCCAGTTCACACAATATTGCCATGTCAGCTAATTTTGATTATTTCAAAATTAAATATATTATTTAATTATTATTTTAATTAAATATTCAAAGTTATTTAATTTAAACAACCATTAAATCCTCTAAATCACTATATAAATAATTAAATTAATTAATTATAATACCGTAAAAATACGAGACATTACATATTTAAACCTATATATGTTTGTAAAGCTATTTTCTATATAAATTTATAAATTATAATTAATTATATTTTCAATGCTTATTTTATATATATTTTATAAACTTTAATAATAAACTCAATAGGTAGATAAGTTTTGATTTTGCGATTTAAATTCAAGGTTTAATGATTTAAATTTTTATAACGATACTTGATTCAATGATGATTTTAAATCAACTAAATGCAATTTTGAATTGTCTTAAATATTGAACTTTATAGGAAATGAACGTGAACTGTGAAATTAACTGGAATTTGAAATTATAACTGATATGAATATATGAATTCGATTATAAATTGATTGAATATGAATTGAAATAATTTTACATTTGGAATTGATTCATAAACTGTTTGGTTTGAATTTTAAAAAAATTCTTAAATCATTTTATTTTAAGATATGATTTTATAAAATGGCCACGGTGTGAAAAATGTAAACGTTTGGTAGTTAAAGAGACCGGGATCGGATATTGTCATACTCTCTGCCAATACTGAAAACCACTTTAACAACTGTGTATGCGGTGGAGTTCCAGAATGAAGTAGGATGGTTTGGTGGCGATTATTGGATTTGAAGAAAGAGAACGATGATGGATATCCTTGACCTTTGGGTCATAATTAAAATGACTAAAATAGGGCTATACCGGGCCAAATAGGGTTAGCTACCTCCATCGGCAACACTTCTTCCTTTATTACTATAGTCCCTCGGTTTGATTGATTTGATTTGATGCGCATCCTTGATTTGGGATTGTTGTTCAAAGTGGGCGGTAGTCGCGGCTATGCGTTACCACCAGTCCGGACATGCAACTAGTATATTCTTACTCTGGGCATTCCTCGTTTGCCTTGTCATATTATCCTGATCGTGACTCCCTATGATTTTGATTTAACGTTTTCGTATAGCAGTGCACCCCTATCCACCGACCGTTACTGGTGTTTTATATGCAATGTTTACGACAATGTTTATAAACAGTGTAAGGGTAAAAATGTAATCCCGCTTACGTTATTTTCAGTAGTATATTTACCGTAGACACTATTATAATAGCGTATTATATTATATGATATTAGTTTAACGGATCCTTAGAGGATGGTGATCCCAAAGATCCTTTAAGTTATAGATGCATTTCATTAACTATTTCATTTAAGTTGATTTACTTCCATGAGAATTTTTGTCCTGATCCGAGTTGTTTTGTTTTGCATTATTGCTCGGGTCAAATCGAGTATTGCAGTGTTGAGATTTAACCTTTTGAAGCTAGAGACTATTGAAGATATCACCTCTACCTGTTGATTCTGACTATTTCTCCTTTGTATTAGAAATTATTGTATTTAGGCTTCCGCTGTATTAAATTTTGTAACTCTGATATTATGTATAAATTTTGCTTTTTATTTAGTAGCTTCATGAATACCTATTGTATAATTCATCTATTCTGCTGCGAGATATTATGTTTTTCTGTGTCTGTAATTTTGTGATTTATTCTATTTACCTTAGAAGCTAATAACATTCTGTCATTTCGAACGGTTCAAGTTGGTTTAATTACTAGCTTGAAGTGGACGAAAGACGGTATGTTACATTTTTTAAAAAGAGCAGAAGAGGTCGGCCCACGGAAGGCTCTAGAAATACAAGACAAGAATTGTTTCGAAGCCAAATTTTCACTTTTACCACCTTGAGTTTCATGTTTTGCGTTAACATAGCACTTTTCCATCATTCTACATAAAAACGCTTTCCTATTTATTATCAGAAAAAAAAATAAGAATATTACTAACTGTTACAACTTTAGAGTAAACGATATGTGTCCCTGTTTTCTCTCTGGCTTCCACCTACGACTTGTCCTAGATGCGTTTTCAATTGTCTATACAATCTAGTTTTTTCATACAAATTGAACTACCAGTGCCAAAATTTAAAGAAGTAAAAATTATAAGTTAGAATTAAGAGGTTTTTAGCTTAAAGGACAAACTTATCAAAGAAAATTAGTTAAATTATTACTTGAGAATTAAATATAATATGAATTTCTTGAGAATTAAATTTACTAAAATATTAAATATTACTTATTAATTATAGTTATTATTAATGATCACTGATTTCTTCTTATTTACAATTGAATTTTAACTATTAAAAGTTAGTTATTATGTACATATTACTGATTACTTACTATTAATTATTTAACAGTAATTATTAAAAAAACTACTATTTATTAATTATCTAATAGTAATTAATAATAAATAATTAGTATTAATTTGTAAAATTATGATTGAATACTAATTATTTATTATGCTTAAATTTTTATATTACTAACTATTAAATATTAGTTGTTATTAATATTTAATAGGTCTCTATTACAACAATAAAAAAAGAACTGCTGCAAAGAAGAATTGTTAAAAATTGGTATCTATTACAACTACAAAAAAAAGGTTGTGATAGACATTTATTACAACTGGTAAAATAAATAGTTGTTAAAAATATGTTTATTACAACTTTTAGGAAATGACAGTTGTAAATAACCTCTATTACAACAGGCATTTTGTGACAGTTGTAAAATTAAAGTTGTAAAATGGTGTTTTTGTTGTAGT
>JASFAX010003520.1:0-42249 GCA_030737875.1 Allium sativum
GAGTTTTGTTTATTTCTAATATAACTTCATTAACAAAATATGCTAATTTTGTCTAATATATCTCCATTAATACAGTATGTTAATTTTGTCTAATATAATTTCATTAACAAAATATGTTGATTTTGTTTAATATAATGTCATTGACCAAAATATGTTAAATTTGTTCTAATTAACAAAAAGTGTTACTTTGGTTCTTATTAACAAAATGTTACTTTGGTTCCTTTTAACAAAATGCTACTTTGTTGACAAAATTTAATGTTAAATCTTTGTCCTTTTTATTTTACTAACAAAATTCATGTTAAAGCTTTGTGTTTCATTTGTTAACAAAATAAATGTTAAAACTAATCTTTTTATTTTGTAAACGAAACTTGTCTCTTTTTTTTATTATGACAAAACAATGTTAATAAAAATGTTCTTTTAAATCTTGTCCTTTTATTTAACAAACAAAATGTTAAATAAAATGTCTTTTAATCTTTACTTTTATTTAACAAAACAATGGTAAAGAAAATGCCTTTTTATTTACAAACAGAATGTAGATAAAGATATATTCTCTAAATTTGTTCTTTTATATAAACAAAAAAAAATGTAACTAAAACATATTTTTCTAAATTTGTTCTTTTATTTACCAAAGAAATGTAAATAAAAGAATATGCCTTTTACATTAGTTATTTTATTTACAAAAGAGTTGTAAATAAATAAAAACATGTCTTCTATATTTGTTCTTTTATTAACAAAAGAAATGTACATAAACAATCGCAATACAACACATAACCATTTGTTGGAATTTGAGATAGAAAGGAGGAGAGAGATTAAACTTAGAAAAATTGAATGACTACATTTTTATTTTTTCACTTTTTTTTCATTCAACTTTATTGAAAGATTACACTTACATTTATAGCATTACAGGGATTCTAGAGTCTTCTTCTCTAGAATTGTCCTTAACCCCTAATTTCTACTTTCCTTAACATATCAAATTTCATTTGATATCTCTTACCATTTATTTTAGCCTTCCATTAATACAATAATTAACTTTATTACATAATGTTTCCTATTAAAACCAAATTTATTTGTTTCCTTAAAACCAAGTTTATTTCCAACATCCTCCCTTAAACTTGGTTTTACTACTCCAAACAAACTTCCTTGATTCGAAGCACTTTCTCTTCGATTTGTGATGCACTCTCTCATCACCTTCAAAAATTAACGAAGCACTTTCTCTTCGATTTGTGATGCACTCTCTCATCACCTTCAAAAATTAACGAAGCACTTTCTCTTCGATTTGTGATGCACTCTCTCATCACCTTCAAAAAAAAAATTTAATATTGGAGCACTTTCTCTCCATGGTGCACTTTCTCACCAACAATTCTAAAATAAAATAAAATTTCTTTCACGACCACTTGTGCCATGTTCTCTTTCTCTTCATTTGGTGCATCAACATCTTCTACAATATCATCTTCGATCTTCTTCTTCCTCTTAAACTCCCTTCTGATTTTTTTTTTTTTTTTTTGGGCCTTTCTAGAGATCTTTCTATCATCTCTCATCAACCTAGCTCTGATACCATGTTGGAAATTTGGATATAGAGAGGAGGATAGAGATAAAACATATAATAATTTAATGACTACATTTTTATTTTTTCACTTTTTTTTCATTCAACTTTATTGAAAGATTACACTTACATTTATAGCATTACAGGGATTCTAGAGTCTTCTTCTCTAGAATTGTCCTTAACCCCTAATTTCTACTTTCCTTAACATATCAAATTTCATTTGATATCTCTTACCATTTATTTTAGCCTTCCATTAATACAATAATTAACTTTATTACATAATGTTTCCTATTAAAACCAAATTTATTTGTTTCCTTAAAACCAAGTTTATTTCCAACACCATTTACCACATCAACAATCGCAATACAACACAGCACAGATCAGATCAACATGCAAATAATAATTCAACATTGATAAAATAATTATTTAAATTAATTGGATAATTAAATTAGATATTCTCACCATGATTGGTTTTCAGAAGTCAATCGCATTCAAAATTGCTGAATTTTCAAATGGCTCGGTTTACGCTCTAGTTGGTGTCATGTTGTAGATCTCGTCAATTCGATTCTAACGAACCTGAAATCATTGAATTCCGTTCCCGTATGGAGGAGATACGTTAATTTAAACATTGGTTATATTACTTAATAATTAAAATAAAAATTAAACTATAATTACATCACTAATCCTCCTTCTACATCGATCTGTAACCGCCGAACAAAATGAACCCATCCTCAAAACAAAAACTCCGTCGCTGCTCCTCCCCTAGATGATCGGACGGCGATCCAGTGGGCCCACGACGTCGGCCTTCGAACGAGCCACCCTCCGCCTGAGCAGCGCCCAGCTCGCACCCCCCCTCACTCAGCAATTCCGCCCCAAAGTCGAGGGCTTTCACCCCGTAATCCGAGTGCCACGGCTAATTACACCCGATCTTGACCGTTGATGTTGTAGAGCCTGAGGAGCTCTTCGATCTGGTGTGTGGATATTTGGGTTTCGTTGTGTGAATTGGAAGAACGAGAGGGAGAAAGAATCGGATGTTTGTGGCCATAGAATCGTAAAAGTGGCGGCTACAGGAAGAAGGGCTAGGGTTCGTATTGGCAAGCGTATTTATACGCGTATTTTCCCTTATATTTAATTTATTTAATTCTATTAAATTTGTATATCGTCCAGAACTCCGAAATAAATTCAACGAAAAATGTTCCTAGGCAAATACCCCCGTTCCAAGCACAATGGAACAGGCCTCGTAACCCAATTCGGCTTTTACGATATATTTTTCTTTAAATTAAAATATAAATAAATATATATTTAATTCCAACGTACATTTTAAATTACCGGGGATACATACGACCTCTAAAAATTACAGAAAAATTATATTTGGCTATGTTTTGACGATACGGTTCTAACGAGAATAATTTCGTCGAATTTTGAGACTGTTTGGAAAATGACTATTTTTAAGTCGATTAAATTTAACTTTAATTGAACAAAATACAGTTTCTCTCACCACGCTCACATATTAGTTTTTAAAAATTCTGGAAAATTAAACTTAGCAAAATATTGACATTCCGGATCCAACAAAAGTGGTTTCGTCGAAAACAGAGTTACATTTTTATGGGTCGTCCCCGTTCTGTTTTAAAAGTGAATATATATAGTTTAAATTAAAGTTTAAAATCAAAATTTCAACTATAGTGCTATTTTAAACCCCCTATATAATTAACTAAATTTATTTGTTTTATTTTTTTGATTAAAATAAATTTTTAGCCATTATTATTTAAAATAAATTATCTTAAATATACTATTTCCTTTAAAATTTCTTAAAATAAAAATTTTAAATTGGCCCCAAAATTCCGGGTTGTTACAGTACGGGTTGAAAGAGTGGGTGACAGTGCCTACGTATTGGGGAAGGAAGTATGAAGTCTGGGTTTTTACGTATGCGTGGGGATGATCTGAAGTTTCCATAAATAGAGAGGCGTGGCAAAACTATTGATATAACTACTATATATGCGTCGGAAAAGCTGGAGCACGCGATTCACATAGTGATTTCGGGACTGATGGAAATAGTGTGGAGTGATTGGGGTTTTGAAGTGAAGGATTTTAGATGTTTTGTTGGGTTTCTTTTCATGAAGAATATGAGGAAGTGTAGGGTTTCCAATTTAACGGTGATGGGATATAGAAGGAGCGGGCAGCGGAAGCTTTAATTCAAGAAGAAGGTACACTGTTGATGACCGGTTTCAAAGGTAGTGGGCCGATGCTTAATGGGTGAGGTTGGGCTTTAATATAATTATAAAAAAAGAAAATTAAGAAAATAAGAAGACGTATGGAAGGAGTAATAGGAGGCATGATAATGAGGGGAAGTAGGGATCAGCGGACGTGAGATGTTGAAGATGTCATCGGGCTTGAATACTTGGTAAGGCCTAAATAGATATATATAATATAAAAGGAAATTTAGTTTTTAAGTTTAAATTAATGTTTGTAACTTAGAAAATTCATAACTTTATCATGTATGATCAGAATTTCGGACGGTCAGATCCGTTGGGATCGTACGGACGGCGGCTACGCAATGGAACTGACGGGGAGTGAATCGAAGCTCGTTACAATTTATCGCAAAATAAATTGTCCGTCTGAATCAAGCGATGGTTATCGTTATTAACGATGATCGGCCAATGTGAGTAAAACTCACCAACTCTGAACAGTTATATTTTTATAACGTATTTTTAGAACTGTTAATCATCTGTTGATTGTTGTGTGTTGATTTTGTTGATTGAACTGCTAGTCAGTTAGTTGAAATTATCGATAACGATATATATATAAATCGTTAATTGAATATTGATTTTGTTTATCAGAATATTTTATATTCGTGTTGTTTAACATCTGTGATGCAGGAAAAACAGGTTGGAGGGACCCGAATGGGTTCCTCAATATATAGAATACTGTTTTGTTTCATATACTGTGATGTATGATGTGATATATAATCTGTTGTTGATTATGTATGTTTGGATGATATTGATCATTGACATTTGGTATTTGAAATACCGTAAGAAATATTTGAACTTGTTATCCATTGATTGAGTTGAGTAAATTTCAAAGTGTTGATCTGATGTTGGTTTCGGCCTTCGGGATTAACACTGAGAAGTTTATTCACTTATCAATTTATAATGAGGATCTAATGAATAGAAGTGAAGTGATAGAGGAATATTTATTTGGAAAATAAATAGGATTTAAAAAGAAAATCATTATAAGTGATTAAACGCTGTTATAAGGAAATCATTATAAGTGATTAAACGCTGTTATAAGGAAATCATTATAAGTGATTAAACGCTGTTATAAGGAAATCATTATAAGTGATTAAACGCTGTTATAAGGAAATGACATTTTTTAAAGTGAAGAACCGTTACTAAAAGTAAATCTTTATAAATGGATAAACATTATTAAAAAGAGTTAATCAGTAAGAGTTAATCAGTTAGAGTTAATCAGTTAGAGTTAACCAGTTAGAGTTAACCAGTTAGAGTTAACCAGTTAGAGTTAACCAGTTAGAGTTAATCAGTTAGAGTTAATCAGTTAGAGTTAACCAGTTAGAGTTAATCAGTTAGAGTTAACCAGTTAGAGTTAATCGATTAGAGTCAAATCGAACTAGAGTTATTCGAATAAGAGTTAATCGAATAGAGTTAAACAAGATTAGAAACTGACTAGAGGTTAGTTATGCTGAACAGCTTTCTGAGTATCGATCTGATGTTGGTTTCGACCTTCGGGGTTTATACTTGGGTAGTCGTTCTCTTACTAGTTTACAGTTAGGGACTAATAGTTGTGGAATGGTAGTGATGCGTGAATAAGCTGATGGAAATGTTTTCCAATGTTAATAACGTATATTTTCTAAATCAGAGAAAATAAGGAAATATGAATACATATATTTATATGTTGGATGATTGGATCGATAATTCCATTTGGAATTTAGATCGTTGTGTGAACACCAACATGTTTTCATTTGATAGTTAAATCACAGACTACAAAGTTTTGACCATATTTACGTTGTTAATATGGAGAGACCGGTTGGATTCTTATCCAAAGAACCACTCTGTATTGGCATAAGCGTTGCGAATATGCCAAAGATAATTGAAGACGGAGTAAAGTGCAAGGGCTATTGTATAAGTCTTAGATAACAGTGCCTAAGATGGATGTACTGAATAGTGCCTTCGGTTTCGTTCAGTCCCAGGACGAACGTATATGGACGAGTGTCTGACAGAGTATTTCCAATGATCTAATGGGTTGGTATGTATAAATATATATGGTTGCAACGGATTTATCCCTTAGCATAACATCCAGAATATTTGTATAAACCAACTAATGATTAACGGATCTGATAATGTGGCATTCAAAGTGATCGTGTTATCAATGAATGGAAAGTAAGCGTAGCTTCTAGCCTCACATCCGGTAAATGACAAAAATCGGGTAGGCAGCATGGCTAAGTCAGTCGCACCGAAGTAGGGTGTATAATCACCTATCTAGAGAATATTCATTTGCTTCTTAAATCTACCAATGCTGTCCCATATATATATATACGGGAACGGTTGCTGATCCCAACCGTTGGTGATGTACATTCGATACACTCAAGCGAAATGAGTGGTCGGTCATGTGTGGCTGAGTTGCAAGATGTTCTTGTTGAACACCAGTGTATCGTTCCTAGAGTACACTGATCGGAAGGTGGTTCCATACCTTGTCATAGTTGGAAATCCATTACCCAATACGTGCTTGCGGTTTTGATTGTATACTATATATGTAGGAACATGAGATGAAAGCGTTTCTGCTAGATGATTATTATAGTTGTGGTTGATAGACATTATTATAATATCACAAGGTTTTTGATATAAAGATATTTTGGATTCTCATAAGGGAAAACCCGTTCCGTTATACGGCGTGGTCTTATGAGATATCGTTTACCTGTTCAACATGTTTTTAAACTGTTTTACTCATACCAGTCCCATGACTGACCCGGAGTTTATTTTGTTTTGTTTTCCCTAAACTTTTGGGTGCCTAATTTGTATGGGCATTCAAGTAGTCGGGATTTTACAGATATACTTGGAGAGCTTGGAGCAGGAGGCTTCAGGATTTTATAGCTATTATTATTTCCGCTGTTGTTGTAAGTGTTGTACTCTGATAAGTGTTATTGTATACATACTGTTTGTATTTCAAAAGTTATGTTATATCTTATTCGTTCCGCTGTGAGATTCGTGTTTACCTTGATGATGATGTTCTTCTTCTTCTTATATTCTATTAGTTCTATCTTATCTATCCTCATCCTCTAACTTCTTTCATTAACAATTCGGTTATTTTTTATCCTTGGGTGTTCGATATGTGTTGTATATCGGATAACCAAGATCGTCGGAGACCCGGGTCTTTACACAAATCCAACCGTTAGATTTCAAATTTCTAATATTCTTAGAAAGCTCTTTTCGATACAAACCCAACGGTTCCGGTTTCGGGAGAATCCGACGGTTGGATCTCCCGTAATATCCGTTCGAAGTCAATGGTCGAAATTCGCGAACTGCCGCGGCGCGGCGCGTTCTATTCAGGCCATTATATTATATATATAATATATACTTCGTCGATTTCCTTTTAAAACGTATTTTATAAATCGTTTTAAATTCGTTTTCAAAACAATTTCAACTTCTTTTTCAAATTCAAATCAAAATTGAATTGTTCCTTATAAATTCGATTTAAATTCATTTCAAATTGATTTCAATTCAAATTGATTTCTAATTCAATTTCAGTTCGAATTCATTTCTATTCAATTTCAATTCGAATTCATTTCTATTCAGTTTCAATTCAAATTTCAATTCTTTTCAAAATATCAGATTTTGAAATCACTTTCGATGTTCATTAAAAAATGAATAAAATCAATGTAAATATCGTTCACGTCAAAATGGCGTCAATCTAATCAACACGGCTTCATATATTTCTATTTCCAAATATTCTATTTCAAATATTTCTATTTCAAATATTTCTTTTTCAAATATTTCTATTTCAAAACTTTCTTTTTCGAAACTGGAATGAGGCCCAATCAATTACCATATAATGTTAATTATATGGATTTTCTACCACACATGTATACAATAACAACGATGAATAATCAACCATCATCCAAAGTGCATTCTACACTGTATAAGCATCGAATATAAATATTTAACGCTTATAACATTCTGTTAATCAATCGATCGACATACAACTAACTATTGGGATTAGTGTATGTCATCTATCATCCCAATACCCGTGTGAGGTTTCAAACAATCAACCACCGATTTTATTTGTGCAGTTGGGCGATGTGTAAAATTTATCGTCCCAATCAATATCAATCAAATCAGTGTATATAAACAAATCTCCGATTTGTTTATAAATATTTATTTTAAATACACGTTAACGATTCTATTTTTAACTATAAAATATTTTATTTCATTTCACATCGCATCACACAATCAACTACACATCAAAATCAAACAAACAAGCATACAAGCCGTCCATGGTCTGTGGACGACGGGTGTCAGGTGCTACTAAACACCGTCTGCATCCTATTATATATTTCAAACTAGAAATAAAAATTAAAGGTGAGAAGTTCTCACCGACTAGCTAATCCAAACATTACGACTCTTCATATGTAGAAACTCTTCGCCGTGCTAGCCTTTTGTCACTATCGTCGCCCGTATCCCCTACATGTATAAAAAAAAATCACATTTTTATATTGCTACAAATATAAAAATCGAATTTTTATATTCTCCATCATATAAAAATTACATTTTTATTTCGTTGTTATACATCTAAAATCACTTCTTTATATTTTTAAACATCGCTTCTTTATATTTTCAAAGATCTCGCCTTTATATTTTCAAAGATCTCGCCTTTTCATTGTTAAAAATATAAACTTTACTACATAAAAATATATTTTTACTTCATAAAAATATATTTTTACTTCATAAAAATATAATCTTTACTTCATAAAAATATAATCTTTCTCTCGCTTTCATGACAACAAAAATCTAATTTTATCTCGCTAATACGTATGTAAAAATCGAACCTTTACATACATAAAAACCATATTCTTCTGCTATAAAACCTACATTTTTATTTATAAAAATCCAACCTTCTTATTTATAAAAATCCCACCTTTTTATCTATAGAAATCTATTTTTCTCTTCTATAAAAATCTTATCTTTGTTTAAAATAAAAACCGTATTTTATATAAACAAAAATCATAGTTTTTTGTTCATAAAAATCAAAACTTTCATAGTTAAAAATCTCTTCTTTTCGTTGTTATAAATCTTGTATAAAAATAAGATTTTTTTTTTTTAAAAACCTATCTACATTAATTAAAATAAAGTAAATACATTAAAGAAGCTTACATTGCTTTTAAGGAGGAAAGGGGTTTCACTGTTGGCTTTGGCCGGAGGGGAGCAATGGGGCAGCGGCGCTGTGCTGGGGATGGCGACAGGGGGTGCAGCAGGCGAAGGTGAGGCCAGGGGGTCCCACGGTGGCGCCCTTCGTCGATTTGGGGCTTCGAGTGGTCGGATAAGGAGAGGGGGAAAGGAGGAACGGGAGACGAGGGAAGAGGGGGGGCTGAGGTCGGAGGGTCAGCCGGCGTTGAGGCGCGGCGGCGCCAAGAGGGAGAGGGGCGATATCGAAGGAGGCGGCGGTAGTTAGGGTTCTTTTTTTTATCTAAAGTCCACGAGAGAAAAAGGGGGGTATAAGGAAATTTTTATATTTTTATATTCTATTTGTTATTAAATTTCAGAAAGTTGATTTTTAAATCCGAACACCAAACGAGATCCAACAACTGTCGCCCATAACTAATTACCCTCATCCCGAACACAATGGGATATGTATTGTAAGCTGATTCGATCGTTTCGACCAGTTTCCGTTGGATTTAAAATATAAACCTTTATATATTCAAATTAAACGCACATTTCAACTTATCGGGGCCACATACTAACTCGAAAAAATTCCAGAAAAATATTTTCTAGCTTCGTATTTACAATACGGTCCTAACGAAACTAATTTCGTCGAATTCTGAGACCGTTTGAAAAATGGTCATTTTCCATTCGATTAAAATCAACTAAAACTGGTCAAACGCGTTTTCCTTTGCCATGCTCACATATTGATTCGAAAAATTATGAAATTTGGAACTTAGCAATAATTTTACATCACGGATCTGACAAAAGTGGTTTCGTCGAAATCCGAGGTCGTTTGCAAAATAGCCATTTTTAAGGGCCGAAATTCCATAGCGACTATTCTGAATTTTCAACTGGACATATCCTTTGATTCCCGCTATGAAATTTCAATTTTTCAGATTCGCTGGAAAGATATTCTCAATTAGATTCGAATATTTTTGGTTTCACTAAAATCCGGTTTATTCTACACCCAGTACATTCATTTGAATTTTGAAATCGAATTATCGAACTACCGCGCCATTTTCAATTCCTTTTATAATTTAAAATAAATATCTATATTTTAACGACGATCTATATAATATATACGTTCGAATTCTATTCAAAATAAATTTTTCGTCGATATTATTTAAAAAAATCTATTTTAAATAATCAAAATTCGCTAAAATTGCCAAAATAAAAATTTTAAATTGGCTCGGATTTCCGGGTTATTACATAAAATGAGAGTTTTAAACAAAGGGAAAAGCTATTAAATAGGAATTGAATTTTTATTGGACTATAATATAATAATAAAACAAATAGTTGATTTATAAACGATTTTATAAATGAAATGAAATAATTAGATAATTTGGAAATGAAATTTCAAGAATGAATTTATAAAAGGGGAAAGTGGGAAATCGTTTAGAAAGGAAAACGATGAATTTATTTCAATGTTCAAAATATAAATAAAAATTTAATTTAAGCTATAAGGATTTGTAAATTAAATTCAATACTTTATCGAATGTTGTTATATTTAGAAATTATATGTTTTATAATTCATAATTCGATAACATAATTTATAATTGGTCTGGAACCAATAATTCATGTAATGGAGGTTAAGTTATAAACTTAATATGAATATAACAAGTAATTGATTTGTAGATGGAGTTTATGGAATGGATTATGGTGATGAATATGAATTTATAGAATAGCTCGATAAAACAAGATTTGAACCTGAAATGGTAATTATATATAAAATCAAGATTTGATTTGATGTAGCAAGCTCAGTTTTCTTTAAAGAGATAATATTCACGCTTTAAAGTGGATTATGGTTTAAAACCAAATGTTTGCAAATTGAAAAGGAAATGGATAAATATTTGAAGTGATAAATTCAAAAGTGAATTTAGAAATCGAGTTGACCTGAATGGTGAGTTTATTCTGAAGTTCGGAACATTAACCGAATAAAGATTAAATGAAATAGAGTTATACATTGAAATTCAATTATATCGAATTTAGGAAAGTGATATTTACTTTCTGTTTTTAAATGAAGATTTTTTTACTTATGTAATTAGTTTAATATTATTTATTCTAAATAAAGAATCAAAGTTATATTTTTAATATTTTGGAAGCAGGTATTATTGTTTTAACCAATGTTTTATACAATGTTCACTGAATTTATATAAATGGATTTTGGAAATGTTTTCCAAATATAACCAGAGATATTGTCTAAAGTATAGAAAATGAAATGAGTTTGAAATTGTGAAGTTAAGAAAATTAGAAACTGTTCTCTTACTAGTTTACAATTAGAGACTGATGAATGTGGAAGAATAGTAAGGCATGAATAAGCAATGGAAATGTTTCCCCAATGTTAACAACGTATATTTTCTAATTATAGAAAATAAGAGTTTGTGGATATATAGAATTATCTCCAAATGTTAAAAAGAGATATTTTCCAAATATATAAATTAAATAATTCGTGATATATGGAAACATTTCCCTAAAATCGTGGGAAGTTAAAACAGTTTTAAGAAAAAAAAAGGAATTGGGAGATGGGTGAATTATGATAAATTAACTTAAAGAGCTGAATGTTGATTGACGATTGATCAGTATAATTTCCATTTGAAAATATGATTGTTGGATGTATGAATGTTCTCTTTTGATAGTTAAATCACCGGCTATCAAAGTTTTGACCCATTTTCCAATGTTAAAACGGAGAGACCGAAATCACGTTTATTATCCGAAAACCACTCTGTATGGGCATTAGCGTTGCGAATCAAATATGCTGAAGATAATTGAAGATGGATTTTACGCAAGGGCTGTTATGGTGATCCTAGATTGAATTACAGAATAGTGCCTTCGGTTTGTCCAGACCAAGGACAACTTGAATGGACGAATGTCTGACAGAGTATATCTAATGAATCACGTGAGTTGATCTCTTCAAATGTATTTACGTTGGTGGCGGAGTAATTCGTTTCTCTTAGCTTTATACCTGTGATATTTTTGGGGAAATCAATTTGTGATTTGGCGGGTATGACAATGTGGCATCCAAAGTAAATGGAGGTGTGATCTGTCAAAAGATACGTTATGACCTCAAGCCTCACAACCGGGAAATGACAAAAATCAGGCAGGCAGCATGGCTATATGGGTCGACCCCATTAGGGTGTATTGTCACCATCTAGAGAATATTCATATTTGTTACTTCTTTTCGCTTTTGTATCTCCCGGGAACGGTTATGTTGCTAGCAACTATAGGTGATAATATATTTGATGCACTCAAGAAAAATGAGCGGTAGGTCATGTGTGGCCGGGTTGCAAGATGTTCTTGTTGAACCCAGTGTATTCCTCTCTAGAGATACACTATCGGCAGGTGGTTCCATACCTTGTCATAGCCGGAATCCAATCTCCATTAAGCGCCCGCGGTATTGATTGTATACTATATATATGTGGAGCGTGAGATGCAAGCGTTCTTCTAGGTTGTTATTTACTTGTATTTAGACACTATTATAATATCAGAATAGTATTGATTTCAAAAATGTTTTGGGTTATCGTAAGGTAAAAACCACACAGGTTTATGTGTGGATCGGTCTTACGATTATCTTTTCTTTTGAAAAGGATTTTGAAAAGTTAAACTGAATGATTGGAGTTTACTCACACCAGTCCCATAACTGACCCAGAGTTTATTTTGTTTTGTTTTCCCCTAAACTCTTGGGTGCCCAAATTTGTACGGGCAGTTAAGTAGATGGGATTTTACTGATATACTTGGAGGAGCTTGGAGCCGAAGGCTTCAACACTAGATATATAGATATAGTTTATTTCCGCTGTGATGTTATGTGATAATGGTATGTATATACTGTTACAAGTTGTATTTCTAAAGTTATGTTATATATTATATTTTATTCGTTCCGTGATGAGATTCGTGTTACTTTGATTCGGATCTGTTGTGCTCTTCTTTTTTTATTCTAATTTTCTTCCTTTCTATTTATCACCCTCTAATTTCTTTCTATTAATGATTTGATATTTCCAATGCTCGAATAGTCGATATTGGTATCTGTGTCGATTTTCAAGATCGAAAATCTCTAGGTCATTACAATATATATATATATACATATATGTATATATATATAACATCCGTCAAACAATTAACAAACATAGCACATAAATAATAAGCCCAACTTATATAAATATAAGTGGGTAAACTGAGTGAGTCGAACTCACTTTGATTTGATTCTGTTAGGTTATAGTTAAATTAAATAGTGTTTAATTTAATTTGTAAATTCTAGTCGTCTTCTACACAATCCAGATCAGTTCCAAAATGTTGTGTTCGTCGCTACGATCCCGACGTAGCTCGTTTCGTCGGATTCTGATAATATTAGAACGGGTTATCAACATCATAAGTTAACTATTTAATTTAATTTAATTTAATTTAATTATAATATAATATAATAATCCAAACTAATTACATTTTTTAAGTGAGCTCGCTCATATATTTTTTGCCACGTGCCAAAAGAAAAGATGCAGACCGTTCCCTTGTCCACGTTTCAAAACTGTCGCTGCTTTCTTTTGTATTCCTCACGTTGTTCTATTTCGGACTTTTGTTTCCATCTACCCAATTTCTGTTAAGAGCCAACTTTGTATTTTTGTCTTTCCCAGACGATTTTTCATGTTTCCCGAACCTTTCTCACTTGAAATTTTTGGTTCGAAATATACTTCACATACCCTTTTTTGAATTTATGTGAAATTGCTTCGTTCACTCTTCCGATTTGAAACCAAAGTGCCTGATCCCACAAAATCCATGATGTGTTGTTCTTTGCTCACAACCCCACCTCTTCAGCATGAAATAATACCCAACCATTTTTCACGCATGTCAAATTTCTTTTTGAGACGCCACTTCTCAAACTTCAAACGACATTTCCCAAGCATGTTTTCTTGTTCCCCGGTTCTTTCATTTCGCAACCTTGTCTTCACGCTGCCATTTCATTCATTCATGTTCCAATTGATTTTCTTTAGCAAATGTTTACTCACTTCGCTCCAATATTGTATCACGTCAGCACCAACCCAAAAAATTCCTTTTTACCTCATGCTTAAATGTTTTGCTTCTTTACATCATGCTGCTCGTTTGCTTCCACTCTATCTCATCCTTGGTGCACCAACATGCCTCGACCGGAGGCCAATCGAAGGCCACCGCTGGCTCTCCCTACCCCTCGTCGTCCATCGGCTTAAGTATCAGCACACCTGGCACTGTCGTTCGATTGTAAAAGCTCTCCGACCATCGCAGCTTTGAAGTGCTGCTTCGTCCACCTCGAGGCCCCATATCAAATCACAACCGCTCACTAGGTGCACTCGACGAGCTGAATAATTTTTTTGTTGGATGTTTATCGGATTGAAACAAGGATTGAGGAATAAGTTGAGGGAAAGAAGAGAGGTTTTCGTTCGTAGATAAAAGAGGATGGCAGCCAGTTTCTGTTTTGACCACATAATGTATACATTTGACAAATTTAGGGTTTTACTTGTTTATAGGGTATATATAGGGGTAAGTTTAATAATATAATATTATAACGTTACTTAACCGCGAAGTAATAGGGTAAAACGACTACATATGCCTTTCGTTTTCGACAAAAAAGGTAATCCAAGCATAAAAGAATATTCCAGATACGAAGGAAAAGGTTTCGTCGAATTCCGAGGTCGTTTGTTAAAAGGCCTTTATAAATCACAAGTGAAAAACACGTGTTTAAATTTCCCACGATCACAAAATAAATCCAAATAATTTGAAACTTGAAACACTACAACACCTCATCAGTAAGGACTTAATAAAATTAGTTTTGTTGAAAACGGAGTTCATTTGATAATTCGTTATTCCAATTTACACGTAAAACAACTCTATTTTGGATACCCAAAATATCCAGTCTCCAAAATGACAAATAATATATCTTTTCTGGCTCTAACCGTCAATACGAATCCAATGGAATTGGTTTCGTAGCTTAATTCGATCATTGTCTCGAGTTATGATAAAAAAAACCATTTAAATCAAATTAAATTATTAAATTAATCGCTATATTTTATAATTATAATTTCATAGCGAATATTTGATAATTTGAATTGGACATAACTAACAAATTATAACAAGAAATCTCCATTTTTCTCTTTTATTAGAAAAATATAATCAAATCGATCTGGTTGATTCTTGTTTACAGAATTCTGACTTATATCATATCCGGTATATTCAATTGAAGTTCAAAACTCAAATTATGAACTACTGCGCCATTTCAAACTCGTTTAATATTATATATACATTTAACGTTTAAACTTCGTATTATAAACGAATTATATATTTTAAATCCATTTAAAATTCCAAATCGATATTTATATTAATAAAATATATTAAATATCTGACTACCGGGACGTTACATATACAACCACATAAATTAGAGTATAATCTTAAAACTAATGAATTTGGCAGCAAACCGAGGGCAATAGCCACACCTGCTGCCGGCAATAACTTGGTCTGGAAAAATTGCCGTTAAAATAAGTTTCTAATTAACACTTACCATCAACATCGAAGTAAGCTCATGTACTTTGGTCTCCAAGCCACTAACTTGGTTTCGAAATGCATATACTTTACCTAAGTTACCCCAACTAAGAAGCTGAGATGGTACAACCCCAAAACCAAGCGCTCTTACATGTCCTCCATGCTCCTGGCCAAAAAGCTTCGACACGCCATCTTGGGTAACTGATGTTGCTCCCTGAGGATCCTGACTTGTGGCATGATGCTCCGTTATCTTAGATTACAAATTCAAAACCAACCAATATTAAGAAATTAAAATTAAAACTACATTAACAATAGCATCAGTTTCTTATATTGTATATTTTAACTTATTCTTACTATGAATTCGGCAATAACTGAATTCAGAGGTTTTCCATCTTTTCTTGTGTGGCATTTGCACCACAATTCGTCTCTAGTGATATTAGATGTTGCCATTTCCTTTTTCTGCAAAAATAGCTTAATAGATTAAGAACGTACAAGTGATAACAAATAAAAATTGCTTTAACAATGTTTTTTTATCATTACTTCTTTCAATCTTCCATAACCCTTTCTACTCATGGTGTGTGGAAGTTTATTCTTTTCTCTAATACTTTTGAATCTTTGGCTTGTTGCCTATAAGATCAATTCAATAAATATGATATAGGAAAATGTAATATATTTAACAGTTGAAATCAATCAGATAAAAATAACCACCTCAAACTTTTCTAATAATTTTTCATTTACAAAAGCATTCCACTCTTCAGCGCTCTTTATATTTAACGGTTTTAGGCCTGCTAAAGTATTGGTAGAGTCGGGATTTTGAGGCGCTTTTTTGATAGTTGCAACTAACCTTGATTTCGACTCCTTCCATCATTGTCCTATTATCATTAACAAGTAATCCTTATACAATATATCTATCTTGAATCTTCAGTGCACCTAAAAAATGCATATTAGTCTCTAACAGTATTGCAAAATGCAATGTTGTACCGTAGTCATGTGCATAATGCATATAGAACTTCAAATTTTAACCAAAAACATAATCATATAACGCATATAATGAGATATCTTAAATGATGTTGGATTATGATAGGGTGGAGCCAATATATTAGTGTAATGGTTCCTGAATTATAACAAAGAAAAATATAGTGGACCAGTTATTAATTATTCTCTTTAAGTATCAATTTTAGACCACCTTTTAGGATGAATTATAATCTGGCCAACTGTGGAAAATGTATCTCAAACAAAAATAACATGTGCCAAAAGTCCACTTTCGAAAATTGATAACTATATATTATTGCACATAGAGAGAACTACAGCAGGTATATATTATGTTGCTTTGAATATTGAGGCATGTAGGTACTCTAACATAAATAACATAGAAGCAGTAAAATTAAATACAATTGAAAGCCAGATTTTATTATTCACTAGCTCATGTTATCGCCAATAGTTGGTATGTTCAAAAATCAAATATATACATATTGCTAACAAATTTACCATGAAACATAGTATGTTTTTGTTAACTGGTGCTCGAATGTCAGATATTTGTAAAACAAAAACAAAAAACATCAAGACACGTGATCTAGATAAATCAGATCAGATTAAACTCAAATATCGATACCTGTATACAAGTACACAGATCATCCCTCAAATCGTCATCGACTTTCCTCCATAAGCTAATGGTAAAAGGCACCATCTCCCATGTTAGAGTACCAATATATGACGACAAATGTTTGGAATTAGTACCTATTACTTGTCCGCGTTCATTAAATTCAACTTCTGGCTTCTTATCCGGTATTATAGCTAAAGATTTCAACATCCTTCTCCCTCTCTTTTTTCTAGGTTGCGTCAATCTATGACCTTCAATAGAATCTGACTGAAGTTGGTTTGGACTAGAATCTGAGGTGGTTGAAGGTTGCTGGAAGTGTAGTTGACGGACAGGGGGTTGTACTGGGTTTGTATTGTCGAAGGAATGTTACTGGAAGGAGGGTGTTGAATCTGGTTTGTAGTGTCGATGGGGATGCTACTGAAAGGAGGAGGGGGCTGCATCCATTTTGTAGTGTTGCCAAGGTTGCTTCCGGTTTGGCAAGGAGGGCGTATTGGGTATTCAGCATGCTTTCGAGGAGATCTCCTTATAGTAATATTTAAATTATGAAGCAAATGAGCATCTTCACCTTGGTTTTCGTTGATTCTAACCCTACCCGCCCTCTCATCAGCAGCATGAACAACTGCAAGTGCAGCTAAAGTTTGCTTTTTTGCTCTTTTCTTTGCTGTTTTTGAGCTCTAAAAAATTAAAATATTAAGTCAGTTAAATTTTGACATAGATATATATTGTGCAAAGACCATGATTACCTAATGATCATTACAACAACTCTTATGATCCTTTATAAAGTAAAAAATCATGATCATACACAAAAATGAATTAACCCGATCCAACCATACTTAAGAAACTTAATCAATATCGGCCCGAGTAAAATTAGAACAATCAAAACCAAGAGTAAAGTAACAAGTTTAGAATATATATATATATATATATATATTCATATTTGATGTCAACCCAAGTAAAATTGCCATAACCAAAACCCATTTCCTAATTTACTAAAGATTAGAGTTTTCAATAAGTTTTCTCAACCAAGTATTATCAATGTTTCATTTGTATTGATTAACACCCTTGTCTTAATTGGTAAGCGTTCAAGTCGACATAGATTGCCAAGGTAACTTCAAATTTCAGTAGTTCTATGTCTTTGTAACCGTGGTGTTAAAAAGCAGACAATTTGTATTAATTAATACCCTTGTCTTGATCGGTAGGATCGATTAGGGGTTACTTCAAGCTACACCCACAATATCACACACAAGACAATCAATCAACATACCATTCAAATAAAAAAGATATGATGAAAGTAAAATAGCAAGACACAATATTTTATACGTGGAAAACCTCTTCGATGTGAAGAGTAAAAACCACGAGACCTCTTAAGGAGTCTACCCTCTTCTCTTATTGATAAACCAAAAGGGGAAAACAGCCCAAAAATGTTTACAAAAGATTCTCTTCTAATCACCGGAATCCAAAGACAATAAGAGATGAAAAAGGTGTAAGGGAATACCCTATGTGTGCACTTCAGGCCAGCGGTGTATCGAGCAAGAACAAAGCTCAATCTTGAAGACCAAAACACCTTGAAGAAGATGATAAATGACCAAAAACTGTTGCTGCCTTATGTGACCAGATCTTGTTATATTAACCCTCTTTTCTTTTAATGTGCATACCAAATATGTGAGTAATATCTCAAAATGTCTTCCTTGAAAAGAAAAGATAATGTTGCACAAAAAAGGCAGGCTTGCACAACAAATCTGGGAAAAATACAAAACCAATAAATCTCACCCACAAATTAAGCATGACCTGCATAAAAGAAATGCCAAATATGTCTGCATAAAAATATGCCAAATATGCATGCATAAGATTATGCCAAATATGCCTGCATAAAATTATGCTAAATATGCCTGCATAAAATTATGCCTAATATGCCTGCATAAAATTATGCCAAATATGCCTGCATAAAATTATGCCAAATATGGGCTAGAATACCCAACAATCTCCCCCTCCAGCCCAACTTCGGGAAGATGTGCATGCTTCAATCATCATTTGAAACTCATTCCCACAAGCTTGCTACAAACATCAAGCTTGTTTCCTGGAACCACTTTAGTCAACGTATCTGCACCATCCTTGTTTGTATGAATTTTCTTTAACTTGAGCATATTTTCTTCAATCACATTTCTTAACCAATGATACCGAACATCAATATGCTTAGTGCGTGCATGATACATGGAATTCTTGCTCAAATCCATAGCACTCTGATTGTCACAGAATATTATATACTCTTCTTGTTGCAAACCCAACTCTTGAAGGAACCTCTTCAACCAAAGTATCTCTTTACTTGCTTCCACAGTTGCTATATACTCTGCCTTGGTTGTAGATAAAGCCACACATTTTTGTAACTTGGATTGCCAAGAAATGGCTCCCCCTGAAAATGTGAACACATAACCTGAGGTAGATTTTCTACTATCAATATCACCAGTCATGTCTGCATCTGTATACCCCTCAAGAACATGTTTGCTACCTCCAAAACATAAGCAAAATCTTGAAGTGCCACGCAAATATTTGAAAATCCACTTTACTGCATCCCAGTGAACTTTACCAGGATTGGATAAGTATCTACTCACCAAACCAACAGAATGTGCAATATCTGGCCTAGTGCACACCATAGCATACATCAATGAACCAACTGTAGATGAATAAGGAATAGAAGACATACTTGCTTTTTCCTTCTCTGTTGTTGGACAATCCCTCTTACTTAGCTTAAAATGAGATGCCAGTGGTGTACAAACCGGCTTAGCATGCTTCATGTTGAACCTTTCAAGCACACGTTCAATATATTTTTCTTGAGATAGCCACAACTTCCTAGCTTTTCTATCACGAACAATCTCTATGCCTAAGAATTGCTTTGCAGGACCCATGTCCTTCATGTCAAATGACTTGGACAAATCTTTCTTCAAGTTGCTAATCAATTCTAAGTTTTGTACAACTACCAACATGTCATCCACATATAAAAGAAGAATAATGAAGATATCGCCAGGAAACTTTCTAAAATACACACAAGGATCTGCAACAGTCCTCTTGTAACCATTGCTTGTCATAAATGAATCAAATTTGTGATACCACTACCTTGGTGCTTGCTTAAGTCCATAAAGACTCTTCTTCAACTTGCAAACAAGTTTTTCTTTTCCTTTTTCTTCAAATCCTTCAGGTTGTTCCATGTAGATTTCTTCCTGCAAATCACCATGTAAAAATGCGGTTTTTACATCAAGTTGTTCCAATTTAAGGTCACAACTTGCTGCTAAACCCAAAATGGTTCTGATAGAAGTCATCTTGACAACTGGTGAAAAAATCTCATCAAAATCAATGCCCTTTTTCTGATTGAATCCTTTGACTACCAATCTAGCTTTGCGCTTTACTATCTTCTCACCATCTTTCTTGTTCTTGAAAACCCATTTGTTTTTCAAAACTTTCTTGCCTTTTGGAAGTTTCACTAGCTCGAAAGTCTGATTCTTCATCAAATAATCCATCTCCTCTTTCATAGCCTCAAGCCAAAGATTCTTGTCTCGACTAGACAACACTTCTTGGAAGCTCTCGGGCTCACCATCAGCTGTAACTAAAATATAATCTATGCTTGGATATCTTGTAGATGGTTTATGTTCTCTGGTTGACCTTCTAACTTGAGCATCATCCACTTGTGGGGCAATTTGCTCCCCCTGCTCACAAGCCACTTCTCCATTTGGTTGAGCTTCATCATGAACATCATCAAAATGTGCACCATCAAGCTGTGCATCATCAACACCTTCATGTGTTGCATCAAGATCAGCCTGTATTGGTTGTTCAACCAAACCACGAGTAGGGGACAAAGAAACATCAGTAGTATCAATAAAAAAACTAAGCTAGTATGATACCTAGCACTCAAAAGTTCCGCACCTTTTTCATGCTCAAAGAATACTACATCTCTGCTTCTTACTACCTTTCCTTTTTCTGGATCATATAGTTTGAACCCATACTCTTCATCACCATAGCCAACAAAAACACATGGATTAGTCTTGGAATCCAGCTTTGACCATTGGTCTTTTGGCACCTGCATGTATGTCTTGCATCCAAATACTCTAAGATGTGTATATACAGGATCACATCCCTTCCATGCTCTCGCTGGAATGTCAAGCCCTAATGGAATAGATGGAGAACGGTTGATCAGATAAACTACTGTATTCACTGCTTCAGCCCAAAATGACTTTGGTAGATCGGACATCTTCAACATGCATCGCACCTTCTCCACAATGGTTCTATTCATCCTCTCAGCTACACCATTGTGTTGGGGAGTGCCTGGAACTGTCTTCACATGTCGAATACCATATTGCACACAATAATTCTTGAACTCGTGTGAGGTATACTCTCCACCATTGTCTGTACGAAGGCACTTCAACTTGCTTTCTGTCTCCCTTTCCACCATAACATGAAACTTCTGAAAAGTTTCAAACACTTGGCTTTTGGTCTTCAAAATGTAAATCCATGTCTTTCTAGTAGCATCGTCAATAAAAGTGACAAAATATTTGTTGCCACCATTGGATTCAACCTCAATAGGACCACATACATCTGAATGTACAAACTCCAACTTAGCCTGCTTTCTTGTAGACTTTCTAGCAAAAGAAGCTCTATGTTGTTTTCCTGCTAAGCAATGGTCACAAGGGTTAAGAGAAATTGTAGTATTGACAGGAATAAGAGATTTACCTGCTAAATATTTCAAACCCTTTTCACTCATGTGTCCCAATCTTCGATGCCACAAATTAGGAGAATCTTTTTCTTCCACTGCATTGAGCTCACCAAAACATACAGTCAAATATGTCTTGTACAAAGAACAACACAACTCGCCTCTTGCAATTGTCATGGATCCCTTGGATAATTCCACTTGCCACTCTCAAATGTGTGACGAAAGCCTTCTTGATCAAGAATATGAGCTGAAAGCAAATTAAGACGCAAATCCGGAATATGACGTACACCTTTCAATGTAAGCATGCATCCAACATTAATCTTCACACGAATATCACCAATCCCAACTATGCTTGCTGAACTCTGGTTACCCATTTTGACACTGCCAAAATCACCTGCTTGATAATTCAAAAAATAATCTCTCTTAGGAACACAATGATATGAAGCACCTGTATCAACCAGCCACTCAGAATTTGTACTGCTAATATGATGACATTCACTAGTTGCGCAAATTAAAGTGACATCATCATCACTTTTAGAGGCTACTGCTGCAACATTTTTATCATCGCCTTCTTTCTAGAAATCATTCTTCTTCCCATGTTCTCTCTTCCAACGAAAGCAATACTTTTTAATATGGCCTGGCTTCTTGCAATAGTTGCATATGAAGTGATTCTTTCCATCACTAGACTTGGATCTTCCTCTTGAGTTATCACGGCCTTTGGGTCCTTTGCTCTTGCTTCTTCCTCTATTCTCCACAACAAGAGCTTGTGAATTGTCAACTCCAATCTCCTTTCTTCTAATTTCATCATTAAACATGCTTTCTTTGATCACATCCAAAGATAGCACACCATCTGGAGCTGAATTACTAATGGTCAAAACTAAAGTTTCCCAACTATCTGGCAAAGAACTCAATAAGAACAAAGCTTGCAATTCATCACCAAAAATGATCTTCATAGTTGTCAACTTGTTAATAATATCTTGGAAATCACTAAGATGCTCAGAAACTGACTTTCCACCTTTCAAATTTAGATTAACAAGCCTTTTAATCAATGAAGCTTTGTTATGGGCGGTTTTCCTCTCATACAAACCTTCTAATTTCTTCCACAAATCATATGGATCGGTCTCTTGTGACACATGGTAAAAAATGCTAATGTCAACCCATTGTCTAGTGGTTCCTAAAGTTTTCCTTTTCAACTTTATCCATTCATTCTCTTCCATTTTATCTGGTTAAGAAGGTTTAGATATAATACCACTTGAACTAGTGACGGTTTCAATTGGGTCATGTAAATCCCTGCAATATAAAAAGTCTTCCATCATAGGTCTCCAAATAGAATAGTTGGTTGATGTCAACTTAATCATTGAGCTATGACTGCTCGACTCCATAGTGTGATAAATAACCTACCCAAGCTCTGATACCAATTTGGTAGGATCGATTAGGGGTTACTTCAAGCTACACCCACAATATCACACACAAGACAATCAATCAACATACCATTCAAATAAAAAAGATACGATGAAAGTAAAATAGTAAAACACAAGATTTTATACATGGAAAACCTCTTCGATGTGAAGAGTAAAAACCACGAGACCTCTTAAGGAGTCCACCCTCTTCTCTTATTGATAAACCAAAAGGGGAAAACAGCCCCAAAATGTTTACAAAAGATTCTCTTCTAATCACTGGAATCCAAAGACAATAAGAGATGAAAAAGGTGTAAGAGAACACCCTATGTGTGCACTTCAGGCCAGGGGTGTATCGAGCAAGAATAAAGCTTAATCTTGAAGACCAAAACACCTTGAAGAAGATGATAAATGACCAAAAACTGCTGCTGCCTTATGTGACCAGATCTGGTTATATTAACTCTCTTTTCTTTTAATGTGCATACCAAATATGTGAGTAATCTCTCAAAATGTCTTCCTTGAAAAGAAAAGATATTGTTGCACAAAAAAGGCATGCTTGCACAACAAATCTGGGAAAAAGACAAAACCAATAAATCTCACCCACAAATTAAGCATGACCTGCATAAAAGATATGCCAAATATATCTGCATAAAAATATGCCAAATATGCATGCATAAGATTATGCCAAATATGCCTGCATAAAATTATGCTAAATATGCCTGCATAAAATTATGCCAAATATGCCTGCATAAAATTATGCCAAATATGCCTGCATAAAATTATGCCAAATATGGGCTGGAATACCCAACATTATCAATGTTTCATTTGTGTTGATTAACACCCTTGTCTTAATCGGTAAGCGTTCAAGTCGACATAGATTGCCAAGGTAACTTCAAATTTAAGTAGTTCTAAGTCTTTGTAACCGTGGTGTTAAAAAACAGACAAGTAGCGATAAAAGAGGCTAATCTAACTCGAAGTTTGAAATAAGCAACTCAACCAATACTTAAATTTTTTGATAATACATCAAAAGTTATATTTAGATATCAAACATCTACATCAAAAATGAACAAATATGACGATAATATTGTTTTTTAATGGCTAACATTCACTAAATATATTAACTTCCTGAAAAGTTTAACATATACCTTTCATTTTTTTAACTAAAATATACATATAATTTTAAAATCCACATGTTTTCTCCTTTTACCTTTTTTTAAATTGGATATTTATTATTTTTTCAAATACAAATGCAAACGAATTTCAAATTTTATGGATATTCTTTAAAATATAATATTCATATGCTTACATTTTGAAATATAATTAGAAACAAAATACACAAACTTTTTTTTTGAAACTTTTTCAGGAGGGAAAACCGACTAGAGTCGTAAAACCCTCCCTAGTGCACCTAGCCTGGTCCACGAGTACCACATAAGACTAAGACGGAAAAAGTTGCCTGGCTGGCGACATAAGTTTTATAACTTTCTTCTGAAAATCACCACTGGTCAACACGTGAACTAATGAATGGCAAGAATTTAAAAAATATTGAGATGAATCTCAACGTCCAAGACATAAAGTTAAACGTTCAAGATATAGAATATCAATAAGAAATTTCCAAGTACTAAATGAAAATAAAATAATTGAAACTAATAGCACTTCCTGAATATCTCAATAACATACAATTCTGAAAAGCATTAAACAATCTGGTGAACAAAAGTGTAAAAAAGATGCCCTACAAAAATTAAAAACTAATAAAAGACTAACAGCATCACCTTCCACAAAAGCAACTTCAAGAAAGCTTTGGTTCCATTTTGATATAGTACATTGCTATTCATTTTTTCCACCCATTTAATTCAGGTATTGGTCTGACTAGATATGCTAAACAAACATGTTAACTAACTAACTCATTTAAGTACAATTGTTAGTCACTGGAATGAACAGCAATCTGCGCTCGCAAGATGAATTACCTGAGTATTTCATATTATATGTAATTTAGATGAGAGTTCGCTGGTCGAAGTCTTGTCTGATTTCGATTTCATATGAATTTTTTTATTGCATTTTACAAAAAAAAAAAATAGCAGTTCTTTCTAGGCGGAGTTTAAATATTTTTTATGTACAACTCCTAATAATGTCCATAACTTATTTTAAAGTTTATCGATCCAAATAGCGCTTGATTCAGAGTTAGTACGAAAAAAATATTGTAATTCGAATTAAAAAATAGTGGTTTTGCCAAGTTAGTGTTCAATTTGGAGGTATATCTTCTTATTCATTAAGTATAACCATTAGTCACGATATAGAACTACATGTGTTCACAATATGAGGTATCCGAGTAATAATGTTTGAAAATGTAAAATTCTTATTTTCAAAATTTCTAAATTTCAATAGTTTTTAATATATAGAAAAATGAGTTATCCATTTGTAATCCTTTACGAAATAGAGCAAGTTTATGACCCATTTAACAAAGATACGTAAATTGGTTGACCTCAAATGGGTTTAAGTAAGGTAAATGAATTGGATCGGACTATATCTTGACGGGCTTGATTCTAAATCATGATTTTTATTGTTGAATGTATTCATTGCATAAGCCATACTGAATGCATATTGGTGCTTTGCTCGTTAACTTGCATTGGGAGTTTTATAATGAAAGCTTTGACATTGAGCAGTCAGATTATATGTTCTTAAAACCATATTTTGATTTTAAAATAAATAAAAGAAAACTGTGAGAGCATCTACCAGCAGACATCAAGTTTCAGGAGGAAGAAAATTTATTAAAAAAACATTAGTTTCTTCGTCTATTCCAATAACAAGCGAATGTAGTTTTTATTTTATTTAAAAATAAATAAAAAATCCCCTTATTCCAATAACAAGCAAATGTAGTTTTTATTTTATTTAAAAAATAAAAAAACACGTCTAAACGAAGATATGAATACTATTTACCAAAGTTTATGAGTTCCAGAAGCCATATTTCCATTTTATATGACTTTCTAAAAACCGCTTAGAACATAAATAAATGAGTTTCAGAAAACCACGTTAAACATAGGAAAACTCTGTCTTTTCTTGTTTTCTCACACCCAAATCAATTCTGGTGGAACGTGAGAAATAAAAATTGGAATTCCTTCCATTTTTAATTGAATTCATGCTGCTAGATACACTACCATTGGAACTTGAATAAAACATGGCTAGCAACATCTATCATTTTATTATCTATGCATTACCCGGAAGAATCTTACGTTGGATTTATATTCCTATTTAGGAATGAATAAATGGTTTCTTTGAAAATCACCGGTACTGATCAATAAGCGAATGACGAATGGTAGGAATTTTAAAAAATATTGAGGATGACTCTCAAAGCCCAAGACACAAACTTAAACTTTTAAGGCCTGTTTGGATGGACTGAAAAATATGATTACCCACATTGGTGCAATTATTACTTGTATCTATGTGAAATCTTATTATTTATTGCTACCAAAAAATTTAGAAGTGATGTTTTTGCAAACAATTATGATAATTGTTTTATATTGGGATTTTGTTATGATAAGATGTATAATTTGTAAGAAGGAGCATTTCCTGCCGATCAGCTTATTCAAAAAATCAAAAATGCCTTGAAGGTTTGTGATAATAAGGGTGAAACTGGAAATGTAGTTTTATTTCTATATATATTGTCAAAAATTAATAGTGAATGTTTATTTTTTAAATATCATATGTTCATCGATGGTTGAATACCTCAACACAACATACCAAAAGAAACAAAATAAGGCTGAAGTAAAAAAAAAGCATGTGGTAAAAATGCATATGTAACTTGAATACCTCTCCTTCGTATAGCACCATCTTATTCATCGATAATACAAGATCAATCTTCCTCGTCGACCTATAAACAAACATAATGATTTACAAAGGATTAGAACAATTCACTAAATATAGAACTACTTTGTAACAACCATGTGCAAAATAAAATACATATGCAAAGATCACATACAATAGAAAATAAAATTATTTTGATACACGCTAAGATGTCAATCTCAGATCATTTTTTTTTACCATCTAACAACACATTTTATGGTATATATGAACATGCTTAAAATAAAAAATCAATAAAATATGCTTATAACATACCAAAATACTGTTACAACCCTCCTTATTTGATTGACATAGAAATGTGTTTATTTTATGCTCTTATATCTTATCTTTTGTATATAAATAAATATTACTTGGGTATTGTTTTGTTATTTTTACAGATATTCCAACCCAGCCCGCATGCAACCAGAAATGTAGAGATATAGAGTTCAATTTGCTGTGTATTTGCATTTTGAAGAATTATAGATGAAGATATCACATCTAGTTGCTGTTGGACAAGAAAAGGAGTGATAAAAAGGCTTTGCACATCACAAATCAATGAAGAAATATCAAGGAAGCAAGAGGAAAAAGAGAAAAGGCCCAAATTTGCTTTATTTATCTAAGGCCCATTTATGTTTCTCATTGTAAACTAATTAGTGGTGTAATGACCAGGCCCATTTACCATTAGGGTTAGGGTTAGGGTTTGGCTATCTACCCTATATATACCCTTGTAATGGCATTGTAGCCACCATCCTATCTCATCTCTTATTCCATTGTTCTAATAAAAGTTCTTCTTTCTCTTTTATTTTCTGCAAATTTTTTGTTTTCTTAGCAACTAGTGTTGTCTACACGATTAGATTCGGTAGAACACTATTTGTATTTTGCACTTATTTGCATTAGTGATTTACCGTCTGATTAGATTCAGCGGAAATCCTAATTTTAATTCTTGTTTGTTATTTCAATTTCTACAATTTCAATTTCTGCTTTTATTATTTTCTTAGGTCAAATTGGATTTGATTAGATTCAATTCTAATTCATAGTTTTATTTCTTTTCCATTGAAATTGTGAGCTGATCGTCGGTTCAGTTAGATCTGTTCTGAATCAAATCACAGTTTTAATCTTGTTTTGTTTTATTTGCAAAATCAACCTCCAAAGGTCGTCTAACACGCCCACGAAACATATAAATAATAAAATTTAACTTTCCTCCCTGTGTTCGACCTGTATGCTACACACCTGTATGCTTGCAGAATTTATTACAAATGTCGCGCTTTTCTAATTCATAGATTAGCGTCGATCAAGTTTTTGGCGCCGTTGCTTTATTCTTTATTCTTTCCATCTTTCCACTTTCTTTCCAATTGTCTACATTCTTTTTCTTTTTGCAAATTTCAAAAAAAAAAAAAACGATTCCTCTTTTGCAATTTTTTTTCCTTTCTTCTTTTGTCTTTCTTGTTCTCAATACATTGATTTCTTTTCTTCTCTTACAAATTTCCTTTCTTTTCAAAAAAAAAATCCACTTTTGATTTCTTTCCTCTTTATTCCTCCTTTCCAATTTTCAATACAATTACTTCTCATTCTTCTTTTACAAGTTCAAAAAAAAAAAAAACTTGCCAATTTTCTTTTGTTTCTTTCCTGTTTTCAACCTCTTTCCCCTTTCCCCTTTCTTTCATTTATTTGTTTCCCTCTTGCAAATTCATTCCTACTTTAGACAAATAATAATAATAAAAAAAAATAGAACTTGCCAAATTCTCTTGATTTTTTTTCCTTTTCATTTTTGTTTTCCTTTTATATTTTTTTTTTCTTTCCCTCTTCATCTATTCCTTCTTTCCAATTTTTACTTTATTTTTATTGTTCATTATTGTTGTACATTTAATTTGCCAAATTTTCTTTAATTGGTTTCCATTTATTCCTTCCTTCCTTTTACTTCTTTCCAATTGTCAATACACTGGTTTCCATTCTTTTACAACAATAACCAAAAAAAAAAAAACTTGCATTTTTTAATCGATTGCTTTCTAATTACAACTCTCTCTCACTTCCTCTAATCTTTCTTTCCATCTTTCTACCACCTTGTTGATTTTCACTTTTTTCTTTCCTTTTCTTTCTATTTGTTTCCATCTTTTATCTACAATTTTCTAAAAAAAAAAAAAAAAACTTTTGCACTTTCTTCTCTGTCTACGTTGATTTCTTTCTTGTTTTTGTCTGCTTTTATTTCTTTCCTCCATTCCTTCTACCCTTCCTCTCTACTCAAAAAACCTTGTTTTTTTCCTTATTTCCTTCCTTTTTTTTCATTTTTTTTTCATTTTTTGTTTTTCTTTTCTCATTCATTTCTTTCCCTTTCTTCTTGTTCAAATTTTCAAAAAAATAATAATAATAAAACTGCATTCTTTTCTTTTTATTTATTTCTTTCCAATTGCATTTCTCATTCACCTCCTACAATCTCTCTTTCCACTATTTCATTTATTTCTTTCCAGCTCTCTCCTTCATAATTTTTTTTCTTTTCTCTCTTTTATTTCTTTTGTTGATTTTTCTACCTTTCTCTCTCTCTCTCTCTCAAAGAAGAAGAAGAAGAAGAGGTGAAATTCAAATCAAAGGCCAAAGGAAGGAACGAATTCAAGCAACGAACAAGGATTCAAAGGTGAACGGATTTGCAAATAATGGATTTCAATCATTAATACTGCTCAATTTTTCTGGACAGATTGCCATACACCGCTGTAATATTTTCTAAACTCTACAGGTGCTTTGCTGCAAAGAAAAAATATAGAAATTGTGTGTAAAAATCTTCTGCAGGGGCAGCGGCTTGCTTGTACAAATTTTTTATTCTGCTATTGTTCTGTGACTGTTCTGTGATTGAATTTTTCTTAATCTGTTTAGTTAGGAATTATTTTCCATAACTAAAATCATCACGCTCGTCGTTTTTCAATAATAAAACTTGATTTGATTTTCAAAATAATATAATTGAAAAGTGGTGTTTTGTGAAGTTGACTGTCTCATATAATTGGATCGCGGATATATAGTAGTTCAATTTATTGAACTATTAGCAAAAGAGGTTGCATACTACCCGTAAAACGTTGGTCGTATCCCTTAGTTTTATACTATACGTGAACGGCCATAAGACCCTCTTCCCCCTTCCAATTGAGTCAGTTAATTAATAGAGCACAACTCATTCTTTTATATTATTTTGAAATAGGAATAATTTATGTCTTACCTTGACTTCATTCAAATGTCTAATTCAAAAAAAAACCTGAGAGAAATGTGGGACAATAGTCGGAGTAGACGTCCTCTTGAAGAGTATGAGCATGAAATACAACTCATGAAGCAAGATTTTCCAAAATTTCGTGAGCCCGATGCCAATTTTCAAAATTTTCCAATTGACCAACATTTTCAAAATCATAGATATAATCGAAACGACGATTTCAATTTAAATTTCAATAACTTCGATTATGGGCCACATCCACATCAAAACGGTTTTGAATCGCAACATACCTTTGATCAACATGGGGTTGGAAACCAATTCGAAAATAATTTTGAAAATGATTTTCAAATCGATCAAAATTTTCAAAATTACAACCCATATCAACATCTTGAAAATAACCAAAATTTCAATTTTCCATCGAATTTCAACAGTTTTGGTTATGACCCTAATTTTCAAAATCAAAATGATTTCCAATATCATTGTCATTTTTCTGAAGATTCAAACAACCACCACATTGGGAATGATATTGATCGTGAAATTGATGTGGACTATAATTTTGAGAATCAAGAAATCCAAAACGAGAGCTTTCAAATCAACGATTCTGAAGAATATCATCTTAACGTTCTTAGAGAGAGGGTAGAAAACCAAGATAGAAAGCTTGATGAACTTCTTTATTTATTGACATCTTTTAAAGAACAACAAGAGCAACAAAATCAAATGAGCGTTGAATCAGAAAATAATCCAATTTCTACTGACATTGAAAATTTTCAAATAACGACTTTTGAAATTGAGAATGATGATCTAAATGAAGTTGTTCAAAATTCAATAAATGATTTGGATTTCGATTCTTTTCAAAAAGATTTGGGTTTAGATTTTGATCTTCCTCTTCCGGACTGCGAGAAACTTGAATTCTTTGAAATTGAACAAACGGCAAATGTTGAATTTTTCGAAAACTCAAAATTGGAAATGGATTTGGACGAACATGAATTCTTTGGATTGTATGAGGAGGAGTTGCCAAATGGGGAAGAAGTGGATTCACATCATGAGTTCGAAAATTTTAACTTTGAAAGAAACGAATTTGAAATTGTCAGTGTCGGAAATACGTTGTCAGTTAACGATGAGAAATGTGATCTCACTCAGATTTTAAATTTCACTGAATTTATACACGATCACAAGTTTTTGAAAAATTACACTGACAAATTTGTTGAATACATGAATTACTTTTGGAATGCTGGCTTGGTTGAAAAACTTCAGGTTAGGACGAGCTTAGATATTTATCTCCTGGACTACAAGTCGAGGTATAAAGATGAGATGGTTTTCAAAAACTCTTGCTTGTTAGAAAACATGTCTAGACACAGTGAGAATGGGACTCATAGGGCAAGGACCAAGTATGGGGGGAAAAGTTGGTGGCACTCTTTGCATCGCATCCATCGCAAACACATATATCATTGTACATATGATCCATTTCTCCATATAGTTAAACTGCATTTCATTTTACAAATAATTTTGCATTTAATCCATCTTTGGGTACGATCTTTCAAATTTAGGAAACGTTACAGTGTGGACACTGTTTAGTTCAAGTGTGGGGGGGAGTCTGCATTTCATCCATCTTCATTTTTCTTTGTTTTTATTTCTTTTATTTTCATCCATTTAAATAGGACCATCATGCATTTTAGACTGTAGTAACATGCCATTTTTTTTTTGAAACATGACTCATTTTAGTTTGATACAACAAAATAAGTTTACAATTTTTAGCCAGTTGATAGTATTTTTCTCTCTCAACTTAGAACGAATAAGAAATATAATGAAAAGTTTAATTTTGAGGGATAATAGTGTAACCGGTACATTGGGAGATTCTTAGGTGATGGCCATGAAATCTATTCTATATTGTAGACTTTGTTTAAATAAGTGGAGGACTTAAAAGACTTATATTGGCTTTTCAAATCTTTAAAACTAAGTTGTGTTAAGTTGAATTCGCGTAACTCTCTTTTGTGCTTATATTTTCAATAATAATAATAGTATTCCAAGGGTATCCAACATTGCTTGTATATCGAGCGTTGGTGTGCAAACCCGCCAAGCTCTATCCGACACGTTGTTGACAAAGTCAAAGTTGGAATATCTTGGTCTCATTTTATGAGATTGGACACCTAAGGATTACCGACACGTTGTTGACAAAGTCAAAGTCGGCCTGTACAATCCGCCAAGCTCTTTACCTACTCTCCGTTAGTCCGCGAGGCAGTGCATGGGTGGTAAACCTTGGTCTTTTTAGTTAGGTGTATGTACTTAATCATAAATTTTAAAATTTTATAGAATAAAGAATAAGCGATGATGCCCAAACACTTCTTGACCTTATTGATTTGACTAGCCATACATGAGAAAATTAGAATACCACTTTGCAAACTGTGCCAAGCAAACTAAGAATTTATTTCATGGCTGCACTATGTTATCAACCGAACTAACTGGCCAAACTGGAATTTAACATTTGAAAACTTGATTTATATTGAAAATTTGTGACAAGTCGAGGTATCTAAAATAAAATCAACTGATTAGAAATTATTAACTTAATTTGTTGTACCACTTTCATGAAATAAGTCGTGTTTTCATCTTTCGTTTTTTTTTGCATATGTCCATTGCATTCATGTAGTTTCATTATAATCATAGCATACTACATTTGGATTTTGTGGGTAGTATCCGCTGAAAACCCTCACGAGACACCACTCGTCCTACTAGGGACACCTAGAGGTTTAACGGCTTGTTGCATACGCTCAATGCAATCGTGTTTCCTACGAAAGTGTGACCTATCTAGTTAGTTTTTCATTTCTTGTTTTACTCGAGGACGAGTAAAAGATAAGTGTGGGGGTATTTGATTGACATAGAAATGTGTTTATTTTATGCTCTTATATCTTATCTTTTGTATATAAATAAATATTACTTGGGTATTGTTTTGTTATTTTTACAGATATTCCAACCCAGCCCGCATGCAACCAGAAATGTAGAGATATAGAGTTCAATTTGCTGTGTATTTGCATTTTGAAGAATTATAGATGAAGATATCACATCTAGTTGCTGTTGGACAAGAAAAGGAGTGATAAAAAGGCTTTGCACATCACAAATCAATGAAGAAATATCAAGGAAGCAAGAGGAAAAAGAGAAAAGGCCCAAATTTGCTTTATTTATCTAAGGCCCATTTATGTTTCTCATTGTAAACTAATTAGTGGTGTAATGACCAGGCCCATTTACCATTAGGGTTAGGGTTAGGGTTTGGCTATCTACCCTATATATACCCTTGTAATGGCATTGTAGCCACCATCCTATCTCATCTCTTATTCCATTGTTCTAATAAAAGTTCTTCTTTCTCTTTTATTTTCTGCAAATTTTTTGTTTTCTTAGCAACTAGTGTTGTCTACACGATTAGATTCGGTAGAACACTATTTGTATTTTGCACTTATTTGCATTAGTGATTTACCGTCTGATTAGATTCAGCGGAAATCCTAATTTTAATTCTTGTTTGTTATTTCAATTTCTACAATTTCAATTTCTGCTTTTATTATTTTCTTAGGTCAAATTGGATTTGATTAGATTCAATTCTAATTCATAGTTTTATTTCTTTTCCATTGAAATTGTGAGCTGATCGTCGGTTCAGTTAGATCTGTTCTGAATCAAATCACAGTTTTAATCTTGTTTTGTTTTATTTGCAAAATCAACCTCCAAAGGTCGTCTAACACGCCCACGAAACATATAAATAATAAAATTTAACTTTCCTCCCTGTGTTCGACCTGTATGCTACACACCTGTATGCTTGCAGAATTTATTACAAATGTCGCGCTTTTCTAATTCATAGATTAGCGTCGATCACTTATGTAACTTTCATCCCCATTATCTATGTCTCTATCATCAAGTTGTGACTCATCCAATGGTTTATTAGCTGATTCTTCATCCTCGTCGTATTTTTCCAATTCATGAAACCTTCTAGAGGGTGCTCTCAACATAACATACCAACTTGAAGAACTACCTTCTCTAGAGAAGAAAACTTGAACCACTTGTGTTGCTAAGATAAACGTGTTGCTGGCAAACTGTTTTTGAAATTGATGCAAATTGACCAATGTAAATCCATCTTCAACTTTGTCTCCACGATACATATTTTCCCAATCACATTTAAACAAGGCAACTCGAAATTGACGATAATCCAACAAGAATATCTCATGTAAGACCCCATAATATATTACTTTTTCAATAGACCCATCTATAGAAACAATACTTGCCTCAATTGAAACACCACTATTTTGTGTAGCCTTCTCAAAGTCTTTCGTATGAAACCGTTGACCATTAACAATATAGCCAGAATAAGAAATTATTTGCGAACGAGGTCCGTATGAATGCCATTTTATTATGTTGTTGACATTGGATATACGACTATCATCTCTAACCTGGACAACTACAATATATTAAATAAATATTTATGTTGGTATATTCCATTCATCATTAATAGTTTTTTAAGATATAACTATCAACCTTCTTTCCAAACCAAAAACTAAAAGTCTTTGATTGCAATTTTGACAGTTCCAAATCGTCTCGTGTAAGATAAGGATGCAAACATTTTAGCACCTCTTTGTGCATTCTACATACATAAATGTAATTAAGGATCTAATTTATTTTGTAGATCATAGTTAAGTTGGACTTATACTTACTCTATATACGGCTCTACTTCTTCCGTATTAAACAAAACGCATCGATGAGCAGCACTAATCACCTCATCATCAACTGTAATAGGTTTTCCTTTAGGAATAGGACGCCCCTCAAGTATAAAATCATTTTTTTCCACTTCATTTCGGTATTTCCTCTCTCCAATCTTTAATGCATTTTTAATATATCCAGAGCAATATTTCATACACTCTTCAGTAACATATCGCTCAGCAATGCACCCTTCTAGCCGTGCTTGATTTTTAACATACACTTTTAATATTTTCATATATCTATAACCAAAATGCATAAACAAGTTACTTTTATAACAATACATACTTTCAACCGTTAAGTATTTATAATAAATATGTAACAACCCGGAAAATCAGATGTAATTTAAAATCTATATTTTAGCAATTTTAATGAATTTTGAATATTTAAAATAAATTATTTTAAATAATAACGACAAGAAATTTATTTTGAATAGAATTAGAACGTATATATTTATTTGAATCGAAGTTAGAATATAAATATTTATTTTAATAACAAAAGGAATTGGAAATGGCGCGGCAGTTTGAAAGTTCGATTTCAAATTTCAAATGAATGTACAGTATTCAAAATAAATCGGATTTTAGTGAAACCGAAAATATTAGAATCTATTTGAAAATATCTTTCCAACGAATCTGAAAAATTGAAATTTCATAGCGGGAATAAAAAGTTTTGCCCATTTGAAAATTCAGAATAGTCGCTATGGAAATATAGCCCTTAAAAATGGAAATTTTGCAAACAACCTCCGCTTTCGATGAAACCACTTTTGTTGGATCCGAGATGTCAAATAATTGCTAGATTCCAAAATTCATAATTTTTGGGATCAATATGTGAGCGTGGCAAAAGAAAACGTGTTTGGCAATTTCAGTTTGAATTTAATCGACTGGAAGATGACCGTTTTTCAAACGGTCTCCAAATTTGGCGAAATTAGTTTTGTCAAGACCATATCGTAAAAACATAGCCAGATTTATTTTTCTGTAATTTTTAGAGTCAGTATATGGACCCAGTAAATTAAAATGTACGTTCAAATTCAATATCAAATGATTTATTATTGATTTATATGTTAATTTAAAAAAAAACTGATCGAAACAGTCGAATTGGCTGGCGGGACATATCCCATTGTGTCCCGAATGGGGGTAATTGGCTAGGGGTGATAGTCGTTGGGTTGGATTTGAAGTCAGGACGTAAAAACCTCATTAAGAAGCAATGTTAAAATTAAATAACAATATTGTATTTTCCTATATAATACCCTATCGGCTAAACCCTAGTTTTTAAATTGTTTAAACGCAGACCGTGGTCAACCCAGAGTAAAAATCGCGCCTCTATCTCCTTCGCGATGAACGGCTGTAACGGCGGGAATTTTCGACCCAGAAAATCAACATAAAAACACACTGTTGACTATTCAAGCATCGAAAACACCAGGACATTAATAGAAGAATTTAGAGGGTGAGAAAGAAAAGATAGAACTAATAGAATAGAAGAAGAAGAAGATCACAACTGAACAGAATCAGAGTAACACGAAACTCGCAGCGGAACAAAATAAGATGTATTATATAACATAACTTTGAATACAAAACTGTATTGTATATACACCATTATCAGAGTACAATACATCATATCACAGCGGAAATAACTCTACATAACTAATGGTGAAGCTTCCTGCTTTTGAGCTCCTCCAAGTGAATCTGCATAGCCTGAAACACTTGACTGCCCGTACAAATTTGGGCACCCAAGAGTTTAGGGAAACAAACAAAATAAACTCTGGGTCAGTCGTGGGACTGGTGTGAGTAAATTCCAACCATACTGTTTAACATTGAAAATCCTTTTCCAAACAAGAAGGTAATAGTAAGACCAACCCACACATAAACATGGACGGTTTTTACCTTACTATAACCCAACATATTTTTATATCAAACTTCAGTGATATTATAATAATGTCTACTCAATTAAATCATCAAGTAGCAGAACGCTTGCATCTCACGCTCCACATATATATAGTATAAAATCATAAACCGCAGGGCACTTATCGGAGAATGGTTTTCAACAGACAAGGTATGGGAGCACCTTTTGAATAGTGTACTCTAGAGGGGATACACTCAGGGTTCAACAAGAACGTCTTGCAACCCGGCCACACATGACCGCTCACTCATTTAGCTTGAGTGTCGCGAATATATTGCCACCACGGTTGCAGGCCATCCAACCGTCATCCGAAGATACAGAATCGAAAAGAAGTATAAATATGAATTTTCTCTAGATCGGTGACAATACACCCTGCTTGGGGATGACCCAACTAGCCATGCTGCCTAGCCCAACTTCTGTCACTTCTTGGTTGTGAGGCTAGAGGCTACGTCTATCTTCAGAACATCTGATCACCATTCACTTTGAATGTCACATCGTCAAATCCGTAATCACACATTGATTACACAAATGCACACTGGGTGTAGAATAAAGAGAAGTTATCTTCTCCCCACCAACTTGGTATATTCGTAAAATCAACGGCATGACCGTTGGAAATACTCTGTCAGACACTCGTCCATACAAGTTGTCCTAGGACTGGACAAACAGAAAGTACCATTCGGGAACTGGACGACCCTTGCATTTAACTCCGTCTTCAATTATCTTCGGCATATCTATTTCGTAGCGCTTATGCCTATACGGAGTGGTTTCCGGATAATAAATCCAACCGGTCTCTCCGTATTGACAACGATGGTCAAAACACTTCGATAGTCGGTTATTTAACCATCGAAGTTAAAACAAACATCCATTCTAATGTATAACTAAACACCACACAACCACGGGCACTTTTATTTGACATTCGTTTTATTTTTCGAATTCTCATATCTTACCAGATATTTCTCAAATCCCGTTTTAGCCTTTTCATACTTCTTGGAAAACATTTCCAGTTATTATAAACTCTTATTCTTTCATGTTCCAGAAACATACGTTATTAACGTTCGAACTATTTCCATTAATTTCACATTCTTTATTTCTATACTTGGATAATCTATCCTATTTATATTGGAAAATATTTCCAATTTCCTTTTAACCCTTTTATCGGCCCTACGTTCACTTTTAAAACATTTTTCACTTTGAAATGTGAATACCCTCCCTTATTATAGAAATCTGAACACCTTTATCATATAACTCTTTATTCACGAAATACTTTCCCTTATCTTGTTTACCAAAATCTCTTTCATACTTTTTATATTCCTATTCCACTTTATAAACTCTGTTTCTAAGTCAACTTCTTATCAAATCGATATCAAGTTTATAACTAAATACTGACTCCTATCCTGTTAACATTTATTTGTTTATCACTAAATGTTAATTATTCTATCAGATTATAATCCCTAAAAATAGTTTACTTTTAATACATTCGACATCGTCGAATTCTAGTTACAAATCCTAACAGTTTAATTCTAATCACATTTCGAACATCGAAATGTTGTCCTCAGTTTCTAATATGATTCCCCAATTCTTTTTCTAAACTCTTTCTTATATTTCTTTGAACAAACGTCGTTACTTATTACTCTAGAATAAGTGGATTTCAAACCAAACTGTTACATTTCCTAGGAAGTGCTGCTATATATAAAAGTCACGCTTAAGTCTAATCAATAGCAGTTAATTTGTCGCTATAGTTCTAAACTTGTTATACGCTGTAATATTCTCCTTATAACTAATCTCAACATTACAGTCACACTTACCTTATCAACAGCGTTATTTTTATCGCTATAGTTCAACTTGTCATACGCTGTAATATTCTTTGTTATAACTAATCTTGACATAACAGTCGCACTTATCTTATCAACAGCGTTATTTTATCGCTATAATTATAAGACTTGCATACGCTGCCATATTCCTTTTATACAAAAATCTTGACATCTCTTTCCGTTACAAAAATCTTGACATCTCTTTCTGTTACAAAAATCTTGACATCTCTTTCTGTTACCAAAAATCTTGACATCTCTTTCCGTTACAAACTGATATCGTTCCTCGGTAATAGCGAAGCCGTTCAAGTTGGGGTATTTTATTTACCTCTCAGACCTTGATCGACAACGTTCTTAACTTAGAACCGATACAAGTCTGTATTCAAATTCCTTATTACTTAATATATTTATTAAATCGTATTTCCTTGTTGTATTTTGGAATAGGGTTTTACAACACCATATTCTTACTTTGGAATCTCTGTGGTTTATGAATATTTAATTTAACCATTAACTCTTTGCTTTCTCCATTTCCCATTTCTTATCTATAACTTCTTAAATGGTAATTAACTCTCATTAATTTCGATAAACTTATTCCTAACCTGTTTTCATTAGATTAATTAAAGACCAATTAATCTAATAATCATGTTCCCAAATAACAGTTGATTAAATCAACTGATTTTAATTACTTCTCAACATTAGATTAATATAATTAATCTAATAATATTTCTAAATTGTTTATCTTAAATCTAATCATCCAAATATTTAATCGTCGGATAATTTCTGCTTTATAAACTCATTTAAATGTCAACAATCGTTATTTATTTTATAAAAGCGAACTCTAAAATATTGGTTTATAATAGAACTTCTATTATAAATTTAAATCTTCTTTTTAATTATAAAAATATAATTTTTATAATTAACCTCATTGATTTGCCTGACGGCCAATCACTCCTTATCAAAACGACGGTTTTACGGTCGACTGTTATCACTTTCTAAATTGATATCGTTTATTTATTTATCGAAACAGATGTTGAATTTTCCGTTCAACATCAATATTCACATGGGGTTTTAAATATAATTCGGGTTCATACAAAATAAACAGTACATATAATTATCAAGGAATCCGGTCGGATTCCTCCAACCGGTTTCCACATCCACAGATGTCAGTCAACACAATTTACACTAACTCTATATTAGGGGATATTCTAATTGATGGAATCAGTGTCCAACCGATGGTGTGTACATATGTAACGGTATATAATATTCAATCAAATTAATTGTAATCTACCTAATCGACCATCACACGGCATTCAAACAACATTAAAATATAATTAAAATATTTTAAAGTAGATCAGAGTTAGTGATTTTACTCACCTTGGCGCGTTAATCGTTAAATAACGATTTGCGTTGGTTAATTTGTATCAGGCGTTGAATTTCACCATACATTCGAAGGAGCTCCGAACAGTTCCAAGTTGGCTTCGTCGCATAGCCTACGTCAATTACGCTTCTACCGGACCCATCATTGAACTGGCGTTTAAAATCAGATGGAAACTCGACTGCTTTTAATCCCTTCTGCCTCTATTTAGCAGCATAGTATTGGTCATGGTGATTCCAAGGCTTTCGGTTTTCTTGATTCAATGTTTAGGCCACCATACCCTTCCATTCAAAGTTCAGCATCCCGCGTCAATAGCTGGCGCATACTGATAGAAATACCCTTTGCTTCAACGTTTTTACCACTGTTTTCTTTTACATTTGAAAAGGCCGAAGCCCACACTAATAGCCAGCCCGCTTCCTTCTTCCTTCTACTATAAGCGCTAGTTCCTTCCTCCAGATACAAAATGCCGCCACTTCCAAGGTAACCTGCTCCTTCCCAAAACTCCATACTCACAAACTCTATCCACCTCAAAACGTTAGCTGCTAACCCACGGGCGCACTCATCAACACTTCACGCCTGGACTTCCTATACATCATTCATATAATAGTCGGAACAAACACTAAATGCCGCAACAAAGCCCCTCCTCCTGTACAAATTTCAAAACCCACTCTTCCACTCTCTCCTCTTTCCTAAAATGTGCATGCGCATATCCTTCACAAGACTCCATCCATGAAAAGAAGCCACTCCCCTGTTATTCGAACATGCCTCACATATATATATCCTTCTTTGCATTTGCATGCATGTACTTGCGTTAACCCCTTCATGTCAAAATTTACATGCGATCTGGTCCATGCTTTTCCTCTTCAAACGTTTGTCAGCACACCCACAGTTTTGCTAATCCTTCTTGACATCAACAAACCGTATGAAGACCCCTTCATTTCTCCACGTTCACTTGCACACCTTCTCGCATGTCCCTCCTGTGTCTCACGTCCCTATCTCCTACACTCACTCCCACATCACAGCTGCGTCAGTCTCCCTTTTTGCGTTGCCAGTTCCACTTTCATGCGCTCAGTACCTTCATTTCAGCACTACCTCAAGCATTATCACTCCTATACATCCTACACCACGTTATGCATGCAAATTGCTTTCTTTCCGATACCCACTTGTTAACGCATGCACAGTACTTTGCCTTGCCAACACCATACTCCACCAGCACCCGTACTGCCATCTCCTATGAGTTCAATACTTCAACTCGCTGGTTCCTCCGCTATAGTTCGCCACCCTCATTCGCCATATGCTCGCAACTCCTATGTTTGCTGCATCAAATCCCAGCGGTAAGAACCAAGTTCGAACCCGTCTAAGTGCATGTAGAAAAGAAAAGTGTGTTTGCGCGAGTTCAGTAGAGTTAGTTTCGTGATTTTAAGAGGTAAAGTTAGATCTGGTTTTATAGAAGAGGGTAGCTTCAATTCTAAGCATTAGGGACGTGTGAAGGGTAGGATAGGGACAGTAGCACGTATACCAACCTTAGCCATGAAGGAAACCCATTATATAAATTGTTTTGTTCAGATATTTTCTCTTCCTTCTTACATGTGTACAATAGCCTACTGTATAATAGACTGTAAGTTAAGGTTCTTGATGTTGAAAGGGTAAGGGTGGTCACGTTTGCCTTGCTTCATTTAATGCTGATAAAGACTTGAAAGGGATTCACAGCATGGTCTTCATATTTTGAAAGCGTGAGCTGTGGAGTAGATATCCGCTACAATTGCTTTAGTATGATATCAGCTACAGTTCCTATAGAATAGTTTTGTACCCTTTTAATTTAATGACTCCAGTACTGGTTCCATGTTTGTATGTTGTATACCTCTTAGAGTGGTCTGCTTTGCTTTATCTCATTAATTTCGGTATGGTTTGTATAGCTTAGCACGTCTTGTTTAGATTAGGTATTCTGTTCATGTTAGGATCCGATGGTAAACGTAGGATAGGACAGTATGAAGTTATGGGATACAGTGCTTAGAGGCTAAGGGATGGACGAAAATTAAATACGCAGTACAAGTTGTTCCTGAAAAACTGGTTGATATTTCTATTATCAAAACGTGTTGGGATACGTTAAAGAAGGTTTTTGTTTCAACATGAATACCTATTTGCACCCGACCATATTCATCCCATGATTGGAGCAAAGACCGTAGTTTCCCTTTTAAGGACTAGATGATACTTGTATATAGAAAGTGAGTTTATTTGGTATCATCAAATC